>CM058046.1:17675787-17945787 GCA_030169165.1 Centaurea solstitialis
ATATTCCTCGTGTCAAATTGACCCGAGGGAACCCACGGAAACCCAACAGTGGTATCAGAGCATCTGGTCAAATCGTTTTTAGTTTTATTTATTCTCGTATGATCCGTTAAAAAAAATTAATTCTTGTGTATCAAGTCTTAATCTTTGATAAATCTGATTTTTATTATAATTTAAGTTTAATGATTTATATAAAAATTCGTTTTTATCATACGAAAACCCGAACTCGAATCCGACCACTTGGTGGCCGTTTGCCCCGAGCGTGAACCACCACCAGATCGGTGGTGGCCGAAGGCCGGACCGGATCACGGCTGCACCACCGTTCGTGGTTGCGGCTATGATTGGTCATGATGGCGGTATTAATCGTAGTTAAATCACCACTGCACCGAAGCCACCAGATCGGTGGTGACGGTGGTAATCGCCTAGAAACACAAGGTGGTGATGGTGGTGATGTCACCGCTATCGTCACCGGCCGGAAACCCACACGGCGGTGGAACGACGGCAGATAGCCGATCGAACCACCGCCCGATAATCATACACCCGTCGCACCACAGGTAGTGGTGGCGACGGCGGCGGCGTAATAGTTGATCACAAACCGCCCCGCGCATAGCGGTGGCGGCGGCCGTTGCTTGGTGGCCGAACGTAGTGTCTCATAGATCGAAAAACCGTAACCACCAGTCGGTGGATGGCGGTACGAACGCCAGCCGCACCGCGCATAGCGGTGGCGGTGGCTAGTGTTGTTTTTCGTTTGATCGCCGGCCGCACCACAGTGGTGGTTGCGGCAACGGCTGTTGTCGTGGTGACCGATAGCCGCACCACCGGCGGTGGTGGCTTTGCGCTACTATCGTCGTCGATAGGGCCACTGGTGGCAACGACGGCTGTCGCCGCCGCAAATCGAATGCCGAACCACCTATCGGTGATATGCGTGGGTGGTGGTGCAAACGATAGTAGCCGGTTTCAATCACCACCAGATTGGTGGTGAACGGCAACCACCAGAAACCGCAATCGCGGTGGTGGATGGTCGTTTTAAACCACAATCGCGGCGGCGATATATAGTCGTTTGTTTCGAAAGACGGTGACGATTGTTGATTTGATTGAATCGCCGATCGGCGATGGTGGCCGATCGCTAGTGTCGTCGATGTGGCGATGGTGGTTGTTTTTACAGTCGCAGAGCACAGTGGCGATAGTGACTCGGTTGTTGCCGTCGTCAATCGTTTACAAGTCGGTAACGATTGATGGTGATTGCTTGCGAAACACGAAACGATGCACGGCGATTAGGGTTTCTCGATCCCCGATCGTTTTCCGGACAAATCGTAAATACCATAACGGGCCCGAAATTTACAGTTTGATAATAGGCCCGCAAGCCCAGTTTTTTGAACCAAGTCTATGGTCCAAATAGGTTTTATTGTTTTTAGGCCTTTTTACCCAAATTAATTTATTCAGGTTATTTTTGTCTAAATAAAATTTTTATTTGACCCGATTAGTCAAATAGGCTTAGTGTCATGTTTTGATTAGATGATCGAACCATGACACAGTTTACAAACAATTATTTATTTAACCGACAAGTTTGATCGGTAAACCCGGTTTGATATAAATTTGGATAAAAGGCAAATATTTTAGCTAATCGGTTTTACTTATAAAAGGGTATTTTATAAAATAGATAAAACTAATTTTAGACTAAAATATTAGTTTCGATTTATAAAACAGTTTGTTTTTATAAATCAGTTAAAACCAAGTTTTGCGATAATTAAGACGAGATATTTTTAAACGGATCTAGGTTTATTTCTCGCTTTTATTATATTGCTTATTTATGCTTTATATATAATTGCGTGATTGTTTGAATTTCATATATACATCTCAGTTTGAGTATATATATAAATATATATATATATATATATGTCTATTATAGTGTTTGCCAACTTAGACCCTTGACTCGTTTCTGGGGAGGCCTGCGTGCCACTTGCAACCCCTTATGTAATAATGACCTTAGGATAGATAGTTCTATTTTTTCCCTTATTCTTACGAGATGGTGAGGCCAGTGGGAGCTATTGGAATTTTTCCTCCTTTCCGGAGTTCAGACGAAGATGACAAGGCCAGTGGGAGCTACGCAAGTTTTGAAACCTTTAAGAATAGGTCATTATTGGTCCCTAGGAAACAAACGTTGGGAAAAACTATAACTGGCTATTGTGTGGTTGGTTGTTACTTAATTGCATGGTTGAATGACTATTTGTGATATCGTGCATGTTAGTAGTTTTTAAATAAAAAGGTTATTTTTTTAAAACTAGGTCATATCACAAAAACATATAGGTTTGTATATTTTAAACCTATAAATGATTGTTTCATATAAAAGGCGAGTTGACAAAAAACAATTAGTTTTAGTCAACTAAGTATGCTATTAAAACAGTTAGTTTTAATTAGCAAGTGATTTTAGAACAGTTAGTTTTGAAATAGCATGTATGTTTAAAACAGTTAGTTTAAAACATCAGTAGCCTTTATTATAATTTTTCAAAATCCTGGAAATAAAATTTTACAAAACCCCGAAAATCATAGATCAGTAGTGCAACCCATCTAGGGGCACCTTCGGCGTAAGGTACACAGGCGTTGTAAGTGATTACACATTCAACGTCAGTGTTCAAACTGAAGCTGAAGAGGTTACATAACTCTGCGAATTATCTCCGGGTGGTACCGGCCAGAGTAAAGTGATCAGGTCCCCAAAATGGTGAGATCTATTTTGGTACTGTAAAGTTCACCGGGGGTACCGGGCCAAAACGTACTAAGAGGAACCGAAACATGCACGGATAACTACCGTGGTTCCGAAAAGATCTAGGAGTCATATCAGTTAGATATGATTGGTAAAAATCCTTACCTACCGAAATAAATACGGGTCTGGTGGAGCAAGAACATACCGCACATCAGGACGTACGAAATAAGGATCCTAGTCCAATAAATTGATCATTTAAGGGTTTATTGATATTTATTGGAATTTAATCTATTTACAGTTGCTAAAAACCAAAAGTTTTAATGTGTGTAGATGGCAAGCACTGTTACCAGCACTAACAATCTTTCCCTCCGCTCTATCCTAGAGAAAGGACAAGTTAACCGGCTCCAATTTCCTTGACTGGGAGCGCAATCTGATGATTGTGCTCAGACACGAAAGGAAATGGTATGTCCTTGAAGAGCCTCTTGGGGAGGCTCCTCCGGAAACAGCCCCGGCTGCTGCTAGGAATGCCCACAAGAAGCATTCAGATGATCTATTGGATGTCGCCTGTCTCATGCTTGCAACTATGAGCCCAGATCTGCAAGCGGGGCTCATAAACACAAATGCTTATGACATGATCCGCCAGCTGAGGAACATGTTCCAGACACAGGCACGTACAGAACGTTACGACGCCACAAAAGCATTTAATGAATGCAAGATGGTTAAAGGGACATCAGTAAGTGACCATGTTATGAAAATGAAACGGCACTTGGATCATCTGGAAAGGCTTGGTCACCCAGTTCCGTTGCAGCTAGCAACATATACTATACTCAACTCACTGTCAGAAGACTACAGGCCCTTTGTAGTCAATTACAACATGAATAACATGGAGAAGTCATTAGCAGAATTACACTCCATGCTTAAGACAGCTGAATTGAATATGGGGAACAAGAACAAGACCAAGGATGTCTTGATGGTAAGAGATGGAGGGGTGAAAAAGAAAAGTGGGCATACTAGCACCAGCAAAGTGAAGGGACCAGTTCAGGCCGTCCAGAGTGCACCCAAGAAAGGCAAAGGCAAGGGCAAGGGCAAGAAGGTCAAGCCAAATAAAGCTAGGACCGAGAACCGCTGCTTCACATGCAATGAGGTCGGTCACTAGAGGCAGAACTGCCCAAAGCGTCATGAAGCAGGTATGTAAACCTCAGATATTTGTGATTGCTTGTCACTTCTTACTTGTTAGTTTACAAGTGTACTGATACCTAGAGCAAATGACTATTGCAGGTGGTCAGAAGTGATGTGCCCAAGAATTGCAAGGATCCAGATGAAAGTTCATTTTTAGACATTTATTTTTCAAGACAATTTTATTTATGAAACAGTTGTTTTATTTATGGTTACTTTTTAAATACTTATAATTTATTGAATAATTTTATAAGTTGTTGTCTTGAGTAAATATCTGTTATGCATGAAGTTTTATTTTTTGGCAAAGTCAAGTCTTGACTTAATTAGATCCTAGATATTGCCTATTATAGTTACTTCAATAGCCTTTATTAAATTGAAGTAACATGAAAACTATCAAAACACACGAAATAATATAGGAATGTGTTTTTGGAAACATTTATGAATAATATAATCAAGTTTAATTATTCAAATGTTTAGAAGAGAATCTAGGATATTAACTCAGATAGCGTTAATAACAGTATTTATAAAACTAGGAAAAATTCCAAGCTTTGGAATTATGATTTAACAAAATCCAGTTAAGTTTTATAAATGACAGAATTCTCAAGTATATTACTTAAAATAATTGACTAATCAAAGTTTTGACTAAGTCAATAGTAAATTTTGAGTAATGATTGGTTTTCATATAAGTTAGTGGGAACCCAAATTTATTCTCTATCTAGTCTAAGATAAAGAATGAAAGATATAATTATTGATTCAATATATCTCGAAATTCATGATCCAGGTAGGATGAGAATTCATAAGATATAATTTACCTTATAGTCAAAAGGGTAAAAGTTTCAAGATCCTTGAAACAAAGAAAAGACATGATTAACTTTTAAATCAATAATTAAAGTGTTGGATTAAATATAGAATTCAAGTGAATTTACCAGTAAAGTAAAATGGAATCTGATTTCAGGTAAAATCATTCATCTACACAGCAACTAAGGAAAGTTGCAGTTTAGTTTTACATATTCAGGAACTGGTAGTTATTCCAGGTCTCCAAGTTCATGGAATATGATAGAAGTCTAATTATTGTTTTAAAGGTGTTTGCAAAACAATGATTAGCAGATACAAGTAGACAACATCAATAAATACATACTTGTATTATTTGGTCATCACTTTGATTAAAATGGTAAACTTTGATCAAAGGATTTAAACTGAAGATAGGTGATACTTCATTTTAGATCAGTATTTAACAAACGTTAAATAGATATTATAAAAGTTATCAAGAAAAGTCATTAATTTTGTTATTATTACAGTGTGTAATATGGACTATACAAAATTAATTTCTTTATCACTTTTATATTTTGCATGTTTTATAATCCAGGAATGAAACCTAGTTTTTCATTTTTTCATTCAAAATTTTGTCCGTGACGACTTATCGTGGTGGGAACCCGATAAGGTGTTAAAGTCATTGTGAACTTTTAGGTAGTTATGATCATAACAGCTACAAGCGTTGTAGACTAAAAGTTGCACAGATATTTGATAGAGTAGCAAATATCGGACGTGATCCGCAGTTGAGATTACTTCTTGGAATCAGTCATAAGTAAATCTCACAGTGGTTGTCCCTATCACCTGAGGTATCTGATTTGATATCATGAGGACTACTGAATACTTAGTGCACCCAACCGCTACGCCGTAACAGGGTGGCTATAAAGGGCGTAACTAGATTCAGCGGAAGCCGTGGTGTTAAAGGCAGATATGCAAGATGGGATTTGCACCTCTTCTCTGAAGAGAGATATTTCTGGGCCCATCTTGACTGACTGAATATACTGATGAAGTGCATGGCCATGCCCAAACG
Organism: Centaurea solstitialis; assembly: GCA_030169165.1. NCBI lineage: Eukaryota > Viridiplantae > Streptophyta > Magnoliopsida > Asterales > Asteraceae > Centaurea > Centaurea solstitialis. Next base: position 17,681,502 of record CM058046.1, read on the forward strand.
AACTGATTAGTTCTTTGTCGTTTACCTATCAGTAAAAGTCGGATAGTCAAGAAAACAGAATCTTGAGTATTTAGAGTTGACACTTTCCAGGCTCATACTCACAGATGAAATATCGTGATGCAAAGGGAAAAGCCAAGTTATACCCAATCAATAAACAGTAGTTTCATAGATGTTGTTTCCTTACGGAAAGTTTATATCACCTGTCTGGGTATAAGAGTTCTTGTAACCTGGTCAGCCTAAGTGCCTGTCTAGGGGCCTCCTTAGGTCCGTGTAATCAAGGCGGTATTGCCAACTTGCACAAGTGGGAGTCTATTAGTAATTATGTGCAAAGTTGACAAACCAAGTAATTACACATCCAATGTTACAAGACACACTTGAGGGTCACACCTGTGAGGACCTATAAATCGAATAAGTTATATGAAACCTAGAAATGGAGAGTTAGGATTTATAATAGTCAATTATAAATCAGTTGGGTAATTTCAGTCAGAAATCCCAAAGTTGGAGGGTTATTAATTAATTGAGTAGATTGTATATTTATTTGATGAATAAATATATAATAATAATTAATTAATAGAATTATATATTAGATAAATATATAGGTAATTATCTTAAGTAAATTGTTTTCTTGGAAGAAAAAAATAAGATAATTACAATAAGGAAACTGAATCGTATACAAACTGTATTTTTTCTCATATAAATAAACCTTATGGGTTTAAGGAAAATATAATTTCAATCCAACTAAGTCAATAATCAGTTTCCAGTTTTTCCTCTCTCCCTCTCTCCTTGATCGACGCCGTTCCCCTCTCTCTCGGATACCAGCTCGGTTTTTCACTCTTCGGGTTTTCATTCAGTTCTGCTAGAGAAACAATTCGGAGGTCGTTCATTGGTGGATCAATTTCTCAAGCAATCCAGGTAAATCACTATAACTGATAGAATTAATTAAAATAAACGATTAAGATCAATAAGTTAATCTAGGGTTTTTAGCTTAAACGCTTCCGCATAAAGATCAAATCAGTGTGTTTTTTTATCATATAGGACTTTTACCAGTTTGGTTATTAGACCTATGGGATTTATCAAACCAGTAAGGTTTCTAGATCCATGATATTCCTCGTGTCAAATTGACCCGAGGGAACCCACGGAAACCCAACAGGGCGGACCTAGAATTTTTTTTAAACGCTGACACCATTTGACTATAAATAACATATATAATTTTTTTAACAAAAACAATATTGGTTAGTGGTTGGTTCTTTGCTTATTAAATGAAAGGTCTCGAGTTTGATTTTTTTTTTTATTAGAATTTTTTTAAAAAAATAACCACCAAGGTGTGGCGTAGTGGTAAGTTCCTAAAGGGTGGTAGCTCCCACCCATTTTCAAATCCACGCATGCACAATTGATGGCCATTGAGTATTAATCCCAAAAGAGCATGTCTTAACTCCTGATAAAAATTGCCAAGGATGTAGTCTGGGCAAAGCCCAGATGAACCTAACATAAAAAAAATGATATTAAAAGCTAAAAACTAGAAAAATGACTAACAAGATTTGAATCCATGACTTCGCATTTGAAAAGTAAGGAACTCAACACCTCAACGAAGAAAAGTTTGTGTCTTTATTGCGGTTTCAAAATATTTATGGTGGCACAACAACAAATTAATACGGTGATAACGGATAACTTTCACGACCCTATTATTTTTACACTGTGACGGAGAAACGATGTGGTGGCACGTGTCATCATTGGCACCTAAGTAGGTCCGCCCCTGATTTTGTAAACCTACATAGAAAATATTGCGTTCACTAAAACTATGTTCCAAGAGGGAGACCCACTAGACCACCTTGTAGGTGGTTTGGTCAGCCGTGAGTCAACCTTGTAAAAAACAAAATTTTACCTTTCAAAACTATTTTACCCCACACCTTTTTAGAGTAAAATATGATATAAAATTAAGAGAAATTATATTTCTTCCTACCATTTCAACCTACCCATCCTCCTACTCATTTGATTATTTGACATGTGTAATGCAATAATTCTCTTTCTTCATGTTATTCCTAAATTTTAACACTTGTCAAATAATTAAGTGAGTAGGAGGATGAGTAGGTTGAAATGGTAGGAGGAAATATAATTTCTCTAAAATTAAAAGACTAGATTACAATTTTCGTCATATGGTTTCAGAGTTGTAGTTTTTATCTTTATAATTTGTAAATTCATTTCTTTTTTCATCCATGAGGTTAAACTTGTGCTCCTTTAAGTAAAAGAAACTAAAATAAAAATAAATTATAAGTTATATAGATAAAAAAAAAAAGTAACAAAGTTTAAAGAACAAAAATGATAATCAAATTGCAAACAATAAAGACACAAAATTGTAATTTATAATTACAATGATAAAAATATAAAATTTCAACAAACCACAAAGACAATATGTAATTTACTATAATTAAAAAAATTACAAAACTTTAAAACATGAAAAAAAAGACTATTATGCATAATATCATCTTTGTGTTTGTGTTTAGGGTTATACAGATAAGGAATAAAATCAGAAGATTACTAGAAAGATAAATGGTTAATTAAATTCGCTTAATTAGAAATGTTTAACTTTACTATTATCTAATCCATAGGTTTTTTTAAGAGGCATACCAGACCACATTGGGCCTAGACTAATCCTCGGTAATTTTGGGCCGAAGTCCGACTGCTAAAGCATGCAGCCCGGGGTGGAAGCCCCCGTACCTCCAGAATGCGTCCCCCAGGGCTCGAACTCAGGTTCACCACTATGCAGTACCCAAGTCTTACCACTAGGCTAACACTCCTTTGGTCCATAGGTTATTATCATGCATAATTAAAAGGACTAAAACTTTTACTTTTTGATGATCCTATTTTTGTTCTCATAAAACAATTAAAAACTGTGTGTCAATATTACAAGAGTTTTTTATCTTGCGATATCACAAGTTGTGACATTTCTTTGTTGTCCCAGAAGTTGTGGTTGTCAACAAGCTTCGACTTTGGCTTACGTTTTGTGTGGCGTCGTTAAGGTGCCACAAGCTGCAATGACTCAATATATTTTTTGCAATAGACCCACTCTTATCGAAAAGTATAATGTTAAAAATCCTAGGAAAACATGTATTGTGATATTCAGCTACTATTTCTTACATATTCTATTAAAAAAAAAGTTTAGAGAGTGTTTGGTTGTGGTATTTTTTTTTCTTCATTTTCCTATAAAAAGTTTTCAAAAAATGGAGTTGAGTTTTCATTTTCAGTTTTGCATAAAAATTTTAGAAAACGTGTTTTGGTTGAAATAGTGGATTTTCCATTTTTCAATTTAGTAAATTAGAAAACGCATTTAGAAAATTTTAGAAAACTATTTAAAAATGTATTCTAATTTTACATAAAAATTAAAAAACAAAAAAAATTCACCTTCTTAAAAAACTTTTGAAAACTGAATTAACAAAACGCTTTTTCTAAAATTTAATTTTCTTTAAAAACTAGAAAATTTTTCACAACCAAACACACCCTTAGGTGGCCAAAGAGTAAAAGAAATCAATTTTATTAATATTTCAACATCACTCTGCACTTGCCTTAACCTAACCATAAGGCGATCTGTTATAATTCCCAACTTGCCCTCCGTTACCCACTGATCCATCAGCGCCACATCATTCTCTCACTCATACTATTTACCTTACCTAATACATTTGTTATACCCCGTCTGATACATTAAGAGAGAGAAAGAAAAGAAGAAAGAGAGAGATAGAAAGAAAGGGGGTTGGGGGGGGGGGGGTTCCAATCGGGCTTGAGAAGCCAATCACCCTACTTGATGGACACGTTTTGATGTTCACACTGGAATCCCATGAAAACCAACCTACCTGATGGTCATTGGGTTAGGTATAAATGATGGTCTAAGGCCATTACCCAACCCTTTACCTAGTTTGCGATTACCACCCCAAACAAATCCTCTCTCACTTATTTTTTTTACTTTTCTTGTGTTACAACTTGAAATGTGACAGTTTTTTAAGATGCATTTAAAATAAAGTGTAATATTAATAATTTTACATGCTTAGACATTTTATGAAGGATTTATTTTGATGGTTAGATATTTTATGTGTTCGATTTAACAAGTTTTTTTTAAATAAGGATGGATATTTTACATATATGTCATGTAATTTTAACAAACTATACAAATGGTTATATTAGAAAATAATAACAATATTTATGGATAATAATCATGATTGATTAATTATGACTTTAAATTAGAAAAGAAATTTGAGACAAATATTTATTAGACTAGATGAACCACTATGATTGGTTTGTATATTTTGTTAGAATTATGTGGTTTGTAAATGAAACATCTCCTTTTATATGGTATTTATCAAAATTATCCTCTAAACACCCAATATGATATTTGATTTTGTAAACATCATAAAAACTTGTTAAAATGTTCAAAATATTGTAATGCTTATAGATGTATGATATTTTACACTTTGGTCCTAAAAGTTTAAATCCAATAGAGTATTTGTTATGTTGCTTAGACATTTTATACGTTCAATAAACATATTTTTGTTGTGATTAATGCAGAGTCTCATTTTAGTACCAACTTATCTTAGTCTAATATCGTATCAAAGCAATATATTAAAAATTTATTCCCTGTTGTTTTGTTCTATCCTATATACCTACTAAATGCATAGCTCCAAATTTACAATCAATCTAGTTAGTCATGTCTATCCATATATTCCATTTTTTATAAATATTTTAATTATTGTAACTAAATACTTTATTTTAATCTAGTAATTGTATTTGATAATTTTACGCCCGATCTTAGAAATGTCAAATTCAGTTTTAATTATCACACAGTTCAATGAAGGTATTTATTTATACTTTAAATATTTGGAATACATATTAGTAAATATAAAGATTCTAATAATCATGAGACGTGGCGTGACGTGGTGGCAAGCCCAAACCTTAAGCCTTGAAAGCTATAGGCATAATCATGGTGTTTTTCAAGGCGTAACTTATAACGACAAATCTCTATATCATATTAAATATTTTATACATAAACATATTTTTCCTACTATATATTACTCAATGAATGAATGATGATAAACAATTTAAATTAAAGTATATATTAACAAGTAAGACATTAAAAGGTAAGTTAAATTAAATATCGTGTTACAAAAACCATACCTTACCCATGGCATGGCTTAGGCGTAACATGGTGTGAGACACAAGCCTTAAGTCATGACACGCCATCACGGCTATTGCAACAAGCTTTTTCAAACAATGATAATATCTATTGATCTGAACACTTATTCTAGACCAATAAATCTCAAAATTATTTAAAAATCTTACACATGAATAAAATATCAAAATATTAAACTGAGAAGAAATTATGCTTTTCAAAATAATGGAAAATTATATTTTTAAAATAACAAATACAATATTATACATATAAACGAATAAAATTATTTACTACATGTTTTTAATCGGAGGCTCTAAGGCTATGCGTATCGCCACTTGGGGATCCAGCGACTTGCCTCAGTGGGCTTGGTGGGCTCGAGCGGGCTGAGGTACGAAGCCAGCAGGCTCCGGGCGGTTTGGGCAAACCGGCTTCCCCACACTGATGAAGCCCGAGCTCCATGCTCTTTCTCTCTCTTATCCTTTCTCTCTCCTCTCTCTCTCTCTCTCTCTCTCTCTCTCTCTCTCTCTCTCTCTTATTTAAAATATATATGTATCGGGTATTCGTTTTGTTGATCGATTATCGTCAAGAGAGAAAGTCGAGTCCAGCAATCGTCGTCGAGAGAGTAGCTTGTTCTATTTAGTTCCATGGTTTTGTGAAGAATAGGCGTTTCCGCCTCTCGTGCTAGTTTGTTCTAGTATGTTCCATTTTGGGGGGGGGGGGGGGTGCCAAACATGGAACATAATTGTTCTGTTCTGTACTGTTCCACCCAATTCTGCTACCAAACGCACCCTAAAGGCTTTCACTCAAATGTAGTCATTTTATTTGTTATAATGTTATTTTACAGTACTTGTTAATTGCTATTTGATTTAGGGACTTAAGGAATAGTTAGTTGATATTTTTTTGAACCTTTCCATTTTAATTTTGAGTAAAAACTATAATTGTGTTACATTTATTTTCATTTTAAGATAATAAATTAGTGATAAAAAAAGCTCGAGCCAAAAGGGTTGATGGGGTTAAAAGGGTAATTTCGGAAAAGAAATGTGAAACTTTCCAGAAATGTCGAATCCAAGAGTACGGAAAACCTGAAAACCACCCCCATCATCTTCTTCAATAATACCCTCCCTTTCCTTTTTTCCGTTTTTAACCCCTTACTTTTTGGAAAATTGACCAAAAGAGCCAAAATACAATGTGATTTATCTCCTAGCAATTTCTCTTCCGAAATTGTGAAAATAGCCATCAGTTTCGTAATTTAGGACAGTAATTACGGAGCTGGACTAATTTTGTAAAAGAATTGAAGATCAAAAGTTGGGTCCATAAGTGGCTCCTTAATTATGAACGTGGCTCCTCAATTACGGGTCTAACTCCTCAATTAAGTCCTGAAATTAAGGATCCATGATCGTAATTGAGGAGCCATGACTGTAATTGTAACATCCCAATTCTTAAAGCATTCATTTTCAAAGCAAGTAACCAAGTTCATACAAAAGCGGAAGCTTGTCCAAAACCAACATTAAAACCATTTATAATTCACAAGTTTTATAATTCACAACCAAGAAAAACACTCATCCCTTCATAAACATCATCTTCTAACTTCATGCTTAGACTGAACTGCTGCAACCTCGGAGTCTCATTCGGAAACTTTCTCTTTTCCCTTCTGGGACGTACCTGACACTAAAAAGGATAAACAACAACGGGGTAAGCATAAAGCTTAGTGAGCACACACACTTAACCACTTACCATCATACATACATAATCACATCTCAGCGCAACAATATACATGCAAGTCTCCAACCTTCTTTACGGCTCAATGCCATCAAGAAGGACAAACAACACTGGTACCAGGCCTCTCCAAATTCCCTAGGGGTATCACTACCACCATAGGTACTCTCCCAAGTCCCCGAAGGAACACATCTCATAATAATTCCCTAGGGGTATTACTACCACCATAGGTACTCTGCCATGTCCCCGAAGGGACGCATACACATAATCACACGTGCAAAACATAACCATGCACACATAACAATAAGAGTTAAGTGAGGTACTCACCTGTCAGAATGCTAGCCAAATAATCGCTCGATCAGAACAAACTATCAATTCGGTCACCTATAACATACATACATGCAAACATCCATATTAATCCCTTCTATTCACTTTAGAAGGACTCCATAGTCACCCTATAACAATACCCTACCACTTAGACCCTTGAAACCAGTTTAAAACATTTAAAAACTTATCCAGGAGTCCCGCGCATCTGGCGGCGCATCTCCATCTGCGCAGGCCTCGCGCGGACCATCAACACAGACCGCTCCAGAAGGTTCGCGCATCTGATGGCGCGTCTCCAGGCGCGCGGCCATCTGCGCCGACGCATCTGCAAGAAATCCCCAAGACGATTTCTCGAACCAAAAACCCCAAATTCGACCCTTTCCATTCTATAACTCCAAAATCAGTAGTTTGGAGTCACTTTGGTGTTTATAATCGAATCCATACCATATATCAATAATGATTACAATAACAATTCATAACATATCATCCAATTGGTGATCCATTGATCATCAATTGCCATCCAAACCCTAACTCAACTATAGACTCCAATTAACACCAACATTTAAACTACAATTAGGTAAAGCATTCATACCTTAATACGAAAACACGAACGATTTGCTCGATTGCTCGATGCTAGACCTCCAATTGAACCCTTGACTCCTCTTCTCCAAAATCGCCCTCTCTCCCTAAACGTACGTTTCTCTGGAAACTGCCACTGAAAGAATTAAGGGTTTCTAACCTTTTTATCTGACCACTCTTCCCTTACACTTTCACAAATGACATCTGGGCCCCTCAACTCCTAAAACATAACAATCAAGGTTCAACCTTAACTCATAACTCTGTTTTAACTTAACTTTGAAAACGGGGTGTTATAGTAATTGAGGAACCACGTCCGTAATTACGGTCCTAAATTGCGAAACTGATGGTTATTTTTGCGATTTCAAAAGAGAAATGGCTAGGAGATGAAAATCACATTGTATTTTGGCTCTTTTGGCCAATTTCCCTTACTTTTTTTCCCTCATTCTCGTATCTCAGTATCTGAGAGGGTTGCAAACTTGCAATTTACCAAAAAATTTGGGGTACGAATATCAAGGTTTGTTGGATAAAAATAAACTAATTTTTTCTCAGATATCGTTGAAAACAAACTAGTTTATTAAAACGTTATTTGAAATAATATCTAAAGAGTTTTTAATTATTTAATTATAAATATTTATTATTAATAAATATTAATTTATAGTAATTAATATTTATTATTAAAAATTAATTATATATTATATATTAATTATATCAATTATTTTTTAATTTATTTAATTATCAAATATTAAATATAACTATCTTTAAAATTTCTATGTAAGTTACATATAATTAAAAGTATATATTTTTATAGATAATTAAATCATGATAAATATTTTATTAAAAAAATATTTAACCTAATTCTTAATTATATTACTTAATAATCAATAATATATACTCTTTCTGTCAGTATATTGTATTATTTATTTTATTTACTATCTAGTTTGTATTAATTAACATATTATATTATTATAAATTTATTTTAATTATATTATTAAAGATTTATCTTAATTATATTATAAAGTATTTGATATTATTTATTTATTGAAGATGTTTTTTTGGTTATTTTACATACTCATAAGCTAGTTTTTATTAAAAATAATTTATTCATCAGCTAGTTTTTTTGGAAGAGGTATCCCAGACCACATTGGGCCCAGACTAATCCTCGGCAATTTTGGGCCGAAGCCCAACTGCTAAAGCATGCAGCCCGGGGTCGAAGCCCCCGTACCTCTAGAATGCGTCCCCCAGGGCTCGAACTTGGGTTCACCACTATGTAGTGCCCAAGCCTTACCACTAGGCTAACACTCCTTTGGTTATTCATCAGCTAGTTTGTCAAGCATAACGTTAGATTTTTTTTAATATTTTTTAAAATTTATGTTCATAAATTATCTCCCCCCCCCCCCCTCTTTTTACAAAGCTATCCAAAAACCATAAAGCAAAATCAAGAGAGCATAAAGAACAGAATAAATCATCATGTTTTTTTTGTTTTAGAAATGATGTAGATCGTGTTGTATTACACAAATACACTTTTAGACCAACAAATAATTAAAATATCTTTTTATAAAGATAAAACTATAAGAAAAAGCCTATTAGAATATCGGAGTTACTAAAGGGTAAAAAAAATTGTTTTCTAAAAGTAAGAATAGCAGAGAAAACTTTAAGTTTACAGAATCCTCTAAAAAGATAATGTATTGAAACATAAATCATTTTATTATTTGTTGCCACCAATGAGTATGCATTATTACTCATTTATGTAAACTGTTTTCAATACAACAAACTTATAAAATATTTTAATTATATAATGAACATAATGTAACACTTTTTAAAGATTTTTACTTTTGATTATCAATCATATATACCATCTCTAATCTACTATTAAAAACACAAAAACGATAATGTTTTCATCTCTAACCCAACGTTAAAAATAGAGGTCAATAAAATATCTATTTATATTTGAAGGCCAATAAAATAGACTTCTAAAATCATATATTAATATTTTATTCAATTTTTTATTGAACGGCAAAAAGAGGTCAAAAGGCAATGAGCTTCGACAAGGCCATCAACTTTTCTAATTAAATATCTACATGTTAATAGTTTAATACATTAATAATATCTTATATTACCTACGTTGTTGTTATTATTATTATTATTATATTAAATAAGGTTTGAATATACATTTGTGTTGGGTTGAAGATGGTCATTTTTAGTGTTCAAGGGTCACCTATTTTTAATGTTTTTGGTATGCCTTTTTTTAGTATGTCCATTTTTAGTAGTTGGATTAGAGATGTCCTTAAATAAAGTATAGAGTAAATTATGGATTTGGTCCCTATGGTTTGGGGATTTTTATGGATTTGGTACCTAAACTTCAGTACTTACGGATTTGGTCCCTGTGGTTTGCAAATTCATTTGGATTTGGTCCCTGGTAGTGCAAATAGGCAGGGACCAAAACCAATAGAATTTGCAAACCATAAGGACCAAATCTAATAGCATTTGCAAACCACAAGGACCAAATCCAATAAATTTTGCCAACCATAGGGACCAAATCCGTAGTTATTAAAGTTTAGGGACCAAATACATAAAAACCCCCCAAACCACAGGGATCAAATCCGTAATTTACTCTAAAGTATATATAATTTACTTTCAGTTTTTCTTAAACAACAATTATACAATTCATATTGAAAAGTCTATTATTCTTGATAGTTTTTTTTTTTTTTTTTTTGGTTGTAGGGTCACTTTCATATTTCTTAGTGTTGAATGTCAACTATATATAATTCTATGGAAACAAACAGGGTGGTTATGCAACCATTGACCCCATAAATGTCGACAAAGAAACCTCAATTAAAGGAAGCCAAGAGCTTCACTCTATGACAAGAAAACTTAATCATTAATTGGAATGGTATAATAATTTCACGAATTTTTTTGTTTGATTGATTGTTTCATATATATGTATTTTTGCAGGTTAAAAGGGATGAGTTTATAAAAGAACGTGAACTATTTAAGAATTAAAGAAATAAGAAAAGGTTTGTCAATGTATAGAATCATACATGATTTACGTATAAAATCATATATGATTCATATAGGGGTGGGTTCAAATGTGAACCACTTTTTGGTTGTGAACGTGCGGATAACCGAAAGCGCGACACGTAGCGGATGACTAGGCGTCACGTCAGGTCCATGGCGGATGACTAGGCGCGATTCATGGGAGGACATTGAATTAAAGGGGGGGATGACCACACTCAAAGTTGTCACGTGTCGTGCTCTTGGCTGTCCTCACGTTCACAACCAAAAAAGCGGTTCACATTTGAACTTTTTTCTATTGCAAGATTGATAAAGATGCACTTATAAAATAAAGTGTGGGCATGGGGTATAAAAGTAAAAGGGGTGGAAAAATCAATCTACATGTGCAATAGAAATGGTGAACCAGCCTAAAATTAGCTAGGTTGGATTTCGTTCTAGATTCAGGTGTCATCACCTCTGCCATCTTTTTACTAATTTACATGGAAAATAATAAATTCTCCTTTTCTTTTTGAAAATATAAATTTGCTATTTTATTGATTAAATATTTTAATGTAAAAATTTACTCCACAGGGTAAAAATGCGTTTTCAGGGTATAATATTCTGGTTCTTTGACCTAAGTTTACGTTTCTCATGAGCTCATTATGGGTCCAATATCTCCAAAACAAAATAATTATTTTCTTTAGATGATGGACTCGTTTTTAGTATACTTTATGAAAGTTTGATATAAATATTAGATTGAATTTATAGTAGTTTAGATCAGTTGGTTTGATATCTTTCGTTAGGTCATCCGCTGTCGATCCACTGCAATCCACATTATCCAATTGTCACATCAGCGCCACATCAGCTTTCTACAATTTTACCCAAAACTACCCAATCCATCCACTGTCGACTCACTGTAACTCATTCCATCAAAAAAACAAAAAATAAATAAATAAGAGAGAGATAGAGAGAAAGAAGAGAGAGAGAGAGGGGGGGGGGGGGGGGGGGGGTTGGGGTGGGGGGTCTCGCTTGCGTCGGCTTGGTGAAACCGAAACAGGGGTACCCGACCACACCCGCGGTTGTGTTCCAACATCAACCCGTCGGCTTGATGCTACCCGAAGGCTTCGGGTAGTGCCCACAGCGGATGGCCTTATATTTAGGTTGTGTTTTTCTGCTTGCTATTTTGTTCATATGTTGGTTCGGCTTTCGGCTTATGCCTTTGATATACTGTATATTTTTGTGTTGTCATTTATAAATTCCTTTCCAAAAGAAAAAAAATCTTATATTCATCGGTTATGGATTCCTTGTGGTATTCATATTGTTATGGCTATGGTTTTTCTTATTAGGAGGGTTGATAAAAATCCTCTGACCAAGTCAAGTGAAGGTTTTTTTCACCTTCTTTTTGGTCTTTTTTTTTCTTTTTAAAATTAAGAATTACATTATATAATAATCTGATATCTTTTTTATAGGTTACCATTTAATTTTTTTGTAGTTGTTATAAAAATGATTAAATTATATTTTTTGTGACATGTTAATTATGATAAATTATTGAAATGATTAAATACAGTTTTTTAAAAAATTGTTTGGAATTAAGGTCTCTTTTGTAAAAATAAGATCATGAAAAGGTAAACATTAGAGCATCCACAATGGTATAACCTCCAAGAACCTCACTTACCATATTTTTTCCTACCACGTCATTGTCATCTCAACAAATCAAAAACCTCTTTAAAACTCTACAATGGAGGTTCTTACAAAAACTCCACTTCCGTTTTCTTATTTATATTATAATTTTTATTTATGGAAATTGTTATATAGCAGAAAAGGAAACTGTTACAAGAACCTGGGTTCTTGTTCAAGCACCCGGGTTCTAATAAGAACCTGTGACTAGGTAAGAACCTTTGTCTCACAGTAGAGGTTCTTGTAAAAACCTTATGAAGAACCTTAGAAATAACCTCTATTGTGGATGCTCTTAGAACAATTACCTTATTTTTAGATACTTATAGCAACTCATTTATTAGGGGCTGTTTGTTTGTCTCTTAATGGAACCATTAAGAGGGTATCTCTTAATCGTACAGAGGTGTTTTGTGTTTGGCAATAAAAGTTAAACATCTGGATGGTGACAAAAGGCTCTGTACCATTTTGCATCTAGGGTAGAGGCATACCATTCAGAGGCCTTCATTTTCCACATATGCCCTTCTCATGCTTTCTATCACCTCCATTGTTCCACAGTTTCTCATCGCGTCCACTGCTCCACGTTGCCATCGGTCTCCATTCTCCTCCCATTTTCCGGTGACATCTGTTTCACTATTTCCGGCGACATCTGAGGTTCTAAGAGTGAAATCGATTTCGAAATCGAGTTAATAGTCTTCAGATGTTGAAATCGATGGGTTAAATCGTCTCCATGTTTCTGTAGTTGGTGAATCGACTTCATCAATCTGAAGTCGCTCCATCGTTCCATTTCCATAGTTTGGTGAAATTGATTTTGTTTCCGAAGGATTTTTAACAAGGGTTTTCCAAAATTGATATATGCAGTTTTGCTTCAATTGACCCCAATCAATGGGGTTTCCAAAAAAATTGTTGTTTTAAAATATTGGTAACATTTAAGCTTTTTTCCGGATCCCTCTTTCCAAATTAATTGTTGTTTCCAAATCAATAATTGCTAAAATTCATTGATTTTTTTCCCAAATTAATGGGTTTTCCATGAAAACAGCAATTACAGTGAAGCTTTTTAACATCAGTTAAAAGTGAAGCTTTTTTACAACAATGTTTTTTCCATATCATTGGTTTTAGTATTTAACTTTTTCTAAATCAATTGTATTGTTGTTTATAATTTGTGTAGCAATTTGTTTATAGTTGTATTGTTGCATACAATCTGTTTGGTATTGTTGTTTATAATTTGTGTAGCAATTTGTTTGGTAGTGTTATTTCAAGGGGTAAAATGGTCATTTGTTGTCATTCAGACTGTTCATTCAGAACAATTACCAAACAACCATATTTCATTCTGCACTATATCATACAGAGCCTCTCAACCATTCTGACCTCTTAACCATTCTGCACTATACCATTCAGCAACTACCAAACAGCCCCTTAGTTTTTAGAGCGTTTATAATTGACAAAAATGTAAAATCATAAATAGTTAATAAAATTTTCGATAGTGATTGATGTAGTTTAATTCTCATATCATGATGTTTTTGGGTATGTATATATGAATTTAATCATGTGCAAACTTTAAAATATGACCAAAGGAGTGTTAGCCTAGTGGTAAGACTTGGGCACTACATAGTGGTGAACCCGAGTTCAAGCCCTGGGGGGACGCATTCTGGAGGTACGGCGGCTTCGACCCCGGGCTGCATGCTTTAGCAGTCGGGCTTCGGCCCAAAATTGCCGAGGATTAGTCTGGGTCCAATGTGGTCTGGGATACCTCTTCCAAAAAAACTTTAAAATATGTGAGAACGAGAACTATCTTTTAATTCATTAATCTAAGATTAAGTTATATTATAATAATAGTTCTTATTATATAAAATAATAAAGAACACTAGTATTATTTATAAAATAAAAAGTTGATGCGTTTTTTAGAAAAATCATAGATATCTTCTTCTTTCTCCACTTCCTCTATAACATACAAATATAATTAAAAATGCACATATGAATGTAACAAGCTTGAAAAATCTTTTACTAATGTTTTTACAATGTTTTACAGGATATATATATATATATGGTGTTCAGTATAAAAAACTATTAGACCATTCACAATGGGACGGCAAGGGGAGCGGCAAGGTTTCGGTACCGATTGGCAAGGCCATCAACACCATCGTGGTTGATTGGCAAGGAGTGAAATCGACATGGCCATACCGACTCCTTAGACTACCCCACCGGCCCACCCTCCCTCTCCTTTCTCTCTATCTCTCTCTTCTTTTCTTTTTTCTTTCTTTTTTTGTTTATTAATTATTTAGATTGGTACGGGAGTCAAGACCACTATGGTTGAATTGGTAAGATAGTAGAAAGCTGATGTGGCAACTGGTACCATTGGCAAGAGTCAAAACCACTGTGGATGGTCTTAGATCATGAAATTCGATCAACCTAACCCGCTAAAAACCTAATTAAACCCAAATTGTCAACCCGTTAAAGTCCAAACCATTAATTAAAAGGATGGAATTTGGGCTAGGAAAAGTCAACCCAACCCGTCAATCCGTTGCTAATATATATTATTTTGATAAAATTATACACACACGTAGTATTTATAGTGCAAAAAATATGTATTTGTATTAGTCTAATTTACAAAGATTGAGAGGTCCAACTACATGTGTAAACAATAAGAGAAAACTCGCCAGCTACTCGATATCGACTCGATCAAAGCTCGGTAAACACTCTACTTGAATAGGCTCGGCTCGACATATTAACGACTTGAATTGATCGAGCTACTCAATAATCGACTCGAAAAGCTCCCTTTGTAGTTTCAACCTTGAGCTTGGTTGGAGCTTGATTCAAGTTTGAGTTTGAGCTTGAGTCGAGTTTGAGTTTAAGATCGGTTTGAGTTTGAGCTCCAAACGAGTTCGAGCTTGACCTTACTTTTTAACTACTTGCTAGTTTTGGAGTCGAGCTCTAGCGTGAATGTAACTACCGAGTCGGAGTCGAGTATACATATACTCGAGCAGTCGAGCTCGACTCACATCATTTACATTTTTAGGTCTAACAAGATCGTACTTGATTCTTAATGCTTTGATCAAATGCTATCTAAGACTTAAAGATTGCAATATATTCAATATATTCTTGATCAATGTTTTCGCTTCATCTATTCTACCTTGGTACTTTTGGTGGGTAATATTTTGCTTTTTGCCTTTAAAAAAAATCAATGGTTTTATACTTTAACTTAATAAAATAAATAAATAAAATGGCCTTCCTCGTGGTCCATGTTGTAAATAATTTACGTCTGGCCCACCTATCAATATTCAATACCATTAGCTCTCTTTACATGTACTATATAGGACCTACCTTTCATTTATTCCCTTCCTCTGAAAATCATAACCTCTATATATTTAGCCCCTAATATATGGGATTTTGGCACAAATGCCCTTAGGGGCACCCCCCATTTGGTTATATGCCCCTTCTCTCTCTCATTTTGCAGCGTATACCCCTGCCGCGCAACTATAGGTGCGTTATAACGCACCTATAGCTAAAAGACAAAAAAAAACCTTTGACTGCCAATAGTCAACAAACACGGTGCGTTAAGCGCTTCTTTAACGGCGCAACTCATTGGTGCGTTATAACGCACCCATAACGGTGCGTTATAGGTGCGTTATAACGCACCAATGAGTTTGACCGTCACCCTCCGTCTTGACCGTGACGAAACCCTAACGGCGTTATAGATGCGCATCTATAGCGCATCTATAACGCACCGCAGGGTTTAAAAGTCACCCGTGATGTCTTATACGGCCTTAGTACCATTTTGACCAAAATCCTTTCAAAATCCCTTTCAAACCCGTGAGCCACAAGGATTTTTGGGACCATTGACGTCACGATCGTGTTTGGAATCCCGAAGATCTTCGCACGTGCTTGTTCGTAACGTATCGACATGGATGATGACGAAGGCAACGACAAGGTTAGTTGTTCCCACGTGCTAGTTTCATTATCTATTTACGCAATTACCACCACCATAACCAACCACGGGACCACCACACCTTGTATTTAGGACTGCCGCCACCACGGCGCCACCACGGCGCCACCACCGCACCACCACGGCCCCACAACGGCGCCACCACCGCGCCACCACCGCCCTTCGCCCTTTGATTTAGGAACTCCCACCGCGCCACCACCGCCCTGCGCCTTTTGATTTAGGAACTCCGACCATGCCACCACCGCCCGCCCGTCGATTAGTTGCTGAAAACCGTAGGTGCGTGATAACGCACCTATAACGCACCGTTATAGGTGCGTTATAACGCACCAAATTTTTTTTTTCCTTTTCGGTTTTTAGCTTAAGTTTTTTTTTTCCTGTTTTTATTTTCTTTTACTGTTTTTTACCTAATAGAACACTGTTTATAATGCACCTACTGTTTTTTTCTTTTACGGTTTTTAACTTGGAAATATGTATTTTTGTATAGAAAAAAAGAATTACATTAAAGAATTATATACCGCTCGTATCCGAAATCAGAGCGCGGTTGTCACCAGCTCGACTGCAGTTGTTGGAAAACACGGTATTTGGACCGTGGTTACAAAATCAAGAAAAAACAGCTGACCCGATACTTTGTCTGGTGCTTATGGAGCATCAGATCGATCCACCGAATGGACAAGAAGACGAGTTATGGTTTGACGTGAACGATTATAAACTTCGATTCACACGACGTGATTTTTGTCTGATTACTGGATTTCGATTTGGACTACAACCCGAGAACCAGAACTATGATTGCGCGTTTGTTCAACGTGTGTTTGGAAATACGGTGATAACTATACGGCAAATCAGACAGAAGTTTCAGTTGATTGCATTAGAAGATGAATTTACGGACGACGACGCGGTCCGTATTTGTTTGTTGCTCATGATTGAACGTTTTTTCCTTGGTCATCAAGACCACCAAAAAGTACCGAAGGTCATTTTAGCTCTTATAGACGATCTCGAGTTATGGAACTCCTTTCCATGGGGTTCTTATATTTGGGATTACACTTTTCCCCAAATTAATTACGCGGTAACGAAGCGAACGACCGGCGTCAATAGGGAAGCAATGACTTTATGTGGATTTGTATTTGCATTAAAGGTTAGTAAATAATTATATTTTAAAGGTTACTTGAAATAAAAAGCAACTAAATATATTTTATTTGCATTCAATGTTAGTAACTAATTATTTTTGTTATTATAATGACAGATATGGATTGTCGAGACATTTCCGGTAGCGAGAAAAGTTTTTACACGCTACGATCGGGACCCGAGGGGTGTTTGTTGGTATAAAGAGAGCACTCTGTACCGGAAACATGCATACGCCATTTTAGCGTTGAGTAATGAGGTAAGTTTAGTTTATCATAAATAATAATTTGTTGTCTATATTATTTTTGTTAAGTCTATAAATAATAATTTGTTGTCTATAGTTTATCATAAATAATAAATGTTTATTGAAAGATAAATTAATAATAATGTGTATCAAAAGTAAATGAAATCTTATTATATATAAAAAAAATTATATTATATATATAACGATTTGTAATTTGATTGAATAGGGACCGCCCATTCGTCTTGTGCCGACAGAAGCTGAGCGACGAGCACAATGGTATATAGATAGTGTAGAGTGGTTTACCGACGATGATGATGATGACGATGGTGACGGTGATGAGGTTGATGATGAGGGTGATGATGAGGGTGATGATGACGATGATGATGACTATGATGGGGGTCATCAGACGTACATGGATGAGGAACCCAACCCTCGTTATGGGGGTTCCAGTGCAGCCTACAGGGGGACAGAGTCCATCCCGCACGCAGACTGGAATCCTCATAATTCTTGGATGGCCCAGCAGGAAGAAATTGAAAGTTTGAAGGGTCGATTGGGTGTTTACGATTGTTTATATGCTCGGTTTAAAAATTTGTCGGTAAGAATATTAGTTAATATAACAAAACTTAAAAATATTACGGTACAAATATATTATTGCAACAACTAATTATATTTCATATTTGTATGTAGATGACAGCGATACAAAGTGGTCAGGAACCTGTTGCGTCAGTTGCTTCATATTATAGTAGCCTGTTCGGGGAGTCGACGAGCAATGCCCCCCTGAGACGCCGTTCCAGCAATACACCCAGCAGCAGCCGACCACTTTGATAGATTCGACGCCCCAGTACAGCTATGCGCAGTCGTTCCCCGCCCCACACCGGTAAATATTTAAATTTATTAATAAACGAGGTTTTAAATTTATTCTTAACGTATCGTGTTTTTACGTAGGAGCCATCAAACGCGGGACATGACTTTGTTAACACTTTATTGGATTCTACCAACTGGGTATGTATATAAATATATTACATATATATATATATTAAATATATATATTTATATATGTAAATACATATGTATATAAATATATATATATATATATATATGCATATGTATATAAATATATTACATATATATATTAATATATATATATATACATATGTAAATACATAATATATGTATATATAAATGATTGGCTATATATATATATAAATATGTATATAAGAATTTTCTATCATATTAATTTTATAATTTTTGTGATATCCGTGTCATCAAATGCAGTTCACGCCTTCTGGTTTGGGCCAGCAGGCTGTACAAGATGTACATCATCCTGTACAGTCTCCTGTACATCTTGTGCAGCCCGTTGAGACTCCTGTACAGGAACCCGCCCTCGGAAAGGGGATGCGTGAAAAAAGACATGCCGCAGCTTTAATTACCCCATTTAGGCATCCAGGCAGCGATACTCGGGATTTGGAGAATGAGAAGAAGAAGAGGAAGACGGAGAAAGCAGCCTACCTGAAGAGAAAATACAGGCCTGCAAGAGAGTCGGAAGTCGCTAAGATGTACTTTGCAGATAAGTTGGAATGGGGGATCCCAATGAGGTACATCAATGAATCAGTAGACCCGATTTGGTGGTCTCAGCTCCTTGGCTTAGATGGAGTTGGTTGGTTCGAGGAGTCGGTTAGTATAAGTTTCTTAGATATACATATATATATATATAAAGTATATTTATAAATAGTATATTTATAAATAGTATATTTATAAAGTGTATATATATATATGTATTATGTAAGTATTTATATATACATAATACATATATACACTTTATATATGTACTTTATACACTTTATATATATATATATAAAGTCTATATATATACTATTTATATATACATAATACATATATAAGTTAGTGTATAAACACTTGTTTTTTACTTTTAATAGCATATGACATTATGGGTGCGAATCATTATGTCACGGCGACCGGCCAACGCGCGTTGGACTTGCGTGATTCCAGAAGTCTGGAACCACATGTCGAGCGAGAGTACTCGTGATCCAGTTTCTTATGGGTTACCAACCATAAGTGGGGAGGTCGAAGGTTTTCCAGCATGGACTGCAGTCAAATTGGTAATTTGTCTATTTATTGACACTTTATTTTTTAACGTTTACGTATATAATTAATTTAAATGCTAATTTGGGGTTTTAACCTTTATTTTTTAAGGCATACATACCAATTTGTATTGGTCAGCAACACTGGGTGCTCGGGATATTCAACACGGAAAAGTGTGGTATCCAAATACATGACACGCTGGGTGCTCCCCATTTACAAGAGAGGCTAATAAATGCGTGGACTTTATTCCTTGAGAACCTGAAAGTGTGTTTTACTCGGCTCGATGAACCTGGAAGAGTTCAAATGATTCAACAACAATCAAAATTTGTGCTGGCTAAGGATACACCAAAACAGACTGGCGTTACAGGTGACTGTGGTCCGTGGGTATGTAGGTTGTTGGGCGAACATACCAGATGTGTGGATTTTTCCGGGTATTCATCTAACTCGGAGCAGGCCATCGTTGACTTTCGTCATCACATGGCTGATTTGTTTTGGACCTACCGTGATGTATAGATATATTACTTATGGATTTTGGTTTTTGTAAAAATTTAAGTTTTATCTGGAATTTGTTAGTATGTTTTAAATGTTATATATCTGCCTAAGCAAATTAAACCTTACGAAACATTTAACATAATCAAATATAAAACCTCAACAACAGAATACAGACATAAATACGAAACATACAGAAGCGTCAATCATCTTTTACTTTTCAGCCTTTTACAGGCCTAAATGAACATCTAATTTGGTTATAATTTTTTCAGCAAATTGATGAGTTATCTTTTATTGAACATTAAGAAATACGGGAAACTAACATAGCGGAAAACAAACATGCCTGGAAACTAAGACAACGGGAAAATAACATAATTAAAGCATTTTTACGTCGAAAATAACATTGCAGCCATCCATAAGCTCATGCGTTTGTGGCTCTTCAACAAGAGTAAACACCAACCAACGATCGGGGTCCAAGTTGCCAGACCAAGGCCACGACTTAAAATCACCCTTAACGATAACACGGTCAGAAGGAGATCCGGGTGATGCCTCAAAACCTACTTTCATGTCCATAGCAAACTTCATGTCTAAGACCCTCATCAGGCACTTATTATGATTGTTCAAAGCCCACATTCTCACAAACTCAGATGGAATTTGCTGAAAAATTATAACCAAATTATGAAGTAACGATAACTGGAATTTGCTATAGTAATAGAACTCAAACTGAAATAAAAAAAAACTTACTAGTCGGCCAGTTCGGTGTACAAAATTATCAATCTTAGAATAGAAGGATCTGCGGTCACTCTCTCGTATAAATCCTGCCATTTTGTATATGGTAGGAAGTGAAAAAGAGAGAGGATTTACAGTTGCAATGTGATTATTTGAAGTTATAGGTATCCTATATATAGGTGTTCACGGGTCTTTATTAACTATTCAATCACATGATTCATTAAGGCTTTTTCAGACGACTGATTAAAGCCATGCTGAACTATCTGAAAAGCAAATGATGTTTGATTAAAGCTATACTGACTACTTCTGAGTTCTTTTATTTATAGACTACCGTGCTGTAAAAGGCTGAAGTGTAGCAACCATTCAGTATTGGGTCTTAAAATAAGGCTGAAAGCAATAGTAAAAAGATGACAACACTAATAATCTGACAGTACTACTTACAAGATAAAAGTCGTAGTGAATCATGTGACTTATGCTGAAGCGTCAATCATCTTTTACTTTTCAGCCTTTTACAGGCATTAATGATTCGTCTGAAAAAGCCTTAGTGAATCATGTGACTGAATAGTTAAGAAATTTTACTGAATATTGGTTTTATCAACCAAGTGAGAAAATATTGGTTTCTTTTACTGAATAAACTGGTTATAAATAGGGGATAACTCATTATCCAAAAACTCACAAATCTTCAATACTTCATCTCTTTTGTTCACTTCCGAAGAGAAAAAAATGGCAGCATCGGCATCATCGGGATCATCGGCATCATCGCAATCATCGGCATCATCAGCATCACCAGTTCGTCGTCGTTCATTTTGGACTAAGTTTGATGACTTTGTAATGGACCATGGCCGTTGGGTGAGTTTTATTTTTTCAATTAAGTAAATATTAGTAGATGTAATTACTATGAACATCTAATTTGGTTATAATTTTTTCAGCAAATTGATGAGGCTTTTGTAAGACTGTGGGGTTTGCACAGTCAAACTAAGTGTGTGATAAGGGTTAAAGGCATCAACTATCCTATGGACATAGCCGTAGGATTTGAGGCATCACCTGGATCTCCTTCTGACCGTCTTATCGTGAAGGGTGATTTTGAGGCTATACTATACGAGCACAATATGAACCCCGATTTTTGGTTGGTGGCCACTATTGTGATTGATCCACCAACTGGAGTGCTTACTTTTGACATCACGAGTCTTTAAATAATATTGAGGTGGATTAGGTGTGATGTGTGTGTATGAGTTATATGTTCTAGAAGTGTCTTTAAATTTCAATGTCTTTAACTTTCAATGTCCTGTACGACTTTTCTGTTATCATCGTTTAAATTAAATAAATCATCCACCTTTCAATGTCTTTAACTTTCAATGTATTACCGTGTTGTATTTGGTTCATCTTTGTCACTAAAGAAACAGGGGATGATTTCATTGAAAACATGATAAGATAGTTGATACAAGAAGTTTAAAGAAATAACAGGTACTGGATAAAAGCCATACAACAATAATGATAAAAGTCATACAACTAACCTTTGATAAAGTCATTAAGACGTTGGTACATTTTCACGTGAATATAAAGCATAAAAAGACGATAATCGTACATTTTCAGACGAATCAATAGACGTTTCAGCCTTTTACAGACGGTTCAGCCTTTTACAGACGTTTCAGCTTTTTACAGAATTGTGCCTACACACTTCAGCCTTTTACATGTATTTAATAATAAAATGATATTAGAATCTATTTAAAATTTAATGATATTAATAAATTATTGTTATTATCTTATACAATTTACAATTTACAATTTACAGAATGTATTTAATAATATAATGATATTAAATAGAATTTATATCAATTTGATTTTGAATCATGAATTCTTTATTTCAAGATAAAAGCAATAGTGTACCACACCCTTCAGCCTTATGCAGAAGCGTCAATCATCACAGACGTATCAGCCTTTTACAGACTGAAAAAAGTAGTAATGATAAAAGCAATAAAGACAAAAGATCAAAACTGTTAAAAATAAATTTAGTAAAATAAAGGGAAAACATGGCTATAAAAAGGGTGTATCACATGACCAAAATACTCACACCTCTCATACAATTCTTATCTAGTTCTTATTGCAACAATGGCTGACAAATTGCCTTCCTCATCATCAAACCCTCCTTCTCAAAGAATGTCTGGATACCCTCGTTCTTCTACATTTGAAAACCCTGATTCTTCTCAATTTGAAAACCCTCCTTGTACTCAAATTATGCCTGGAACACTACGTAGGCAAATAGCAAAAAAGGAAGGGGAGATAACGGCGATAAAAGAAGAATGGGTGCGTAAGCGTGGCGAACAAGATATAATTGAAGAGGAAATCGAAAACAAGAAGAAGTTCGTCAAAGAACTTCAAAAGGAGATTCGAGCCCAAGAAAAACATCTGAAGGAGGAGTATCTACCATGGTATCCACAGATGCAACAACTAATCGATGCTAAGGAAGCGTGGATTTTGTCGATAAAAGAACTCTATCCGAATGATAACTAGGGGAATCTGTTGTAGTAGATCTCAAGTATGTTAGTTCTATTGTAGTTTCGTATCTCTGTTATTGTTGTTGTTTCTTTAAGTTTAGTGTTTAAACTATGTTATGATGCTTTCAATTAAATGAATTAAGTTTTATGTCATTTTGATACAGCGTGCCTCAATAATTCAGTAACAAATTAGATGTTCTAGTAAATTAAAATTTATTACCAACAAACATAACATAGACATACACACAAACTTCAATAATATCCACTGAGATCAACATTCAAATCAATAGTAGGACGACTAAAGCTTTCATCAGGTTGTTGGGTCGGCGCTGCTTGAGTTGGACGGCTAGCCGACGGAGCGTGAATACATTGACTGCGTTTGTGTCCGTATTGATGACATATACCACATCTTAGGCGAGTGCTTCCTTCACCACGAGATGGAATACGATTATTGCTACTCGGTTTACCAGGTAGTTTTTTCATTACCGGTGGACGGACGACCATAAGTGGGTAATCTGGATACACCCATGTTTCTTGCGGACCAACCGGGTATATGCACGGAGCGTATGTTTCCCTAAGGTTATGCACGGAGAAGTAAGGAGAGGCTAAATCTGCACAGTCTTCCATTCCTATCTCTCGTGCAACAGTGATAGCATGCCCGCAAGGTAAACCAGAAAGTTGCCATTTCTTGCACGTACAAGTCTTATCCAAGATATGGACTTTCGCATCCCTATACCCATCCTTCACTTCAAACAAACCATAGCCAATATCATGTGCAGTCCACCCACTACACTTACCTATTCTCCTTTGTACAATCAGCTCCGCCCACTGGGTAAGTTTATTGTTCATGGCTCCTACAAATATTTGGGATAATTATTTTCTTATTATTACAGTAAACGTTAAAACACAAATTTATTAAGTACAGCGTAAGTGTAATAACCTGCAATTCTTCGACGGTTGGCATACCATTGTTGTTGGTAAGATCGAAAGTAATCCATCAGGCCCACAATTGGGTGTTTTCTTGCAACTGTGGCGTGTGCGTTCATCGACTCGACACTGTTCGAGGTCATTATGTTGTACCTATGTCCTGGAAAATGCGCTCTTGACCATTTGTCTGCGCCAATCCTATCCAGCAATTCGCCCGAGTATGGTACTGCAGCTCGTAGGGCAGTCATTTGAAAGTCGAACTCATGTATGGTATAAGCTTTGCATGTCTTCCAAAACAGGGTATCGTTGTCTTCGATGTTGCTGGCCCTAGCTTTGATGTTCATATATAGGTGGTGACAACAAAGTGCATGTTGAGCATTTGGGTACACCGTGTTTATTGCGAGGTGTATAGAACTAGCTCTATCGGACATGAATACCAGCCCCTCCATTTCCCCGATACATTCTCTCAGCATAGTCAAAAACCAAGTCCAATGCTCGCCGCTCTCAGACTTTGCCACTCCAATAGCAATGGGCACAACTTGGTTGTTTCCATCCATAGCAACTGCTAAGAACATTGTGCCCGAGTAACGACCCTTCAAATGAGCACCATCGATTATAAGCACCTTACGCAGCAAACCGGAACGGAAAGTGCGAATCTGCAAAATAATGGTATAGATAAATATAAGAAAACCCGAAAGTAAAGTGTGAATCTTCAAATAAGCGTATGTTTCGATAATAAAAAATATACGTACCGAGCATCCAAGGGCAAAGAAACACGAAACGAACCGTCCATCATTGCCTACGACAATCCTGGTATGCGTACCAGGATTGTTGAGCTCCACGTTATAAAAGTAAAGAGGAAGTCGGGTAAACGAATCCTCGGGGTCACCCTCAATCATGTTTATTGCCTGCCATTTCGCACGCCATGCTTGCCAGTACGAAATGTTTATTTTATGTTGCGCTTTCATATCCGTCATAATTTCTGCAGCACGAAGGTTCCTTCTAACATCGCCGGATTTATCCATAAGCACATGTGACAGCACTCTCCTGTTTGCTTGACGGTGCGCAGGATGCAGCTGCGTCCTCGAGCACGTGTGAACATCATTCATTGTCCGAACTTGAAACATGGTTGATCCTCCGATACATGCAGCATATATGCGCCAATCACAGTTTTCATGCACACATTTTGCCACATATCTTTTTTTGTCGGATTTTTCCGTTTTAAACTCAAAACCTTCTTGAAGGAACTTCAATCCGAGGGCTAGTGTTAAATCTGGTTTCGTACGAAAAACCTGGTGTAGTTTAACTTTTTCACGACGGGTATACCGTATGGCTTGGTTGGGTGTGATGACAGTGTCGTCTGACCTTGGGTGAGGGGGCAAATCATGAAAATCATCATTTCCAGGAAATGATTTTCCATGAAAAGTAGGTATGTCGTATACATAATTGTCAGGATCTCCGTCTCCGTCTTCGTCTTCGTCTCCGTCTTCGTCTCCGTCTTCGTCTTCGTCTTCGTCTCCGTCTCTGCCTTCATCTTCGTCCTCGTCTTCGTCTTCTGGTGGTTGTTGTGTTTCGGGCACATAGGAGGTGGATGTGTATTGGCTAGAAACACCATATGAATCATTAGAAACACCATGCTGGTTTTCATGTTGAGGCACGTATCCCGCCGTCACTTCGTCTTCGTCTTCGTCTCCGATGTTCGAATTATCTTCAACATTTTCTTCAGTAGTCACATCATCATATACATAAAGTGTTGCCGGAGGCTCTAATCCGGCAACAGATTGTAAAAACGTCGTTAGCTGTTCGTCTGACGTTAGAATATAAACTTTGCCCGACTCGATGTACGCAAGTTTAGTGACCCCAACAGAAGGTTCGATACCAAATCTAGAACAAATATTTTTTACCATCTTTGAATATGTCGTCGTAATCGGCACCCACACACGACGATTTGCATAGCGCGTTGAATACACCCATCCACCGTCGTTGTTTGGACACCACCCACCCCACCCGAAATAGACAACAAAAGTTTTTGGTGTTCACTCATTTTGATGAATTTGAAGTGCATAAGTTGGGTGAAAATGGACGTTCATTTATACATAAAATCATAGGAAAAATCTTCACTTTGTACTGCAGGTGCGTTATAGATGCGCTATAGATGCGCATCTATAACGCCGTTAGGGTTTCGTCACGGTCAAGACGGAGGGTGACGGTCAAACTCATTGGTGCGTTATAACGCACCTATAACGCACCGTTATGGGTGCGTTATAACGCACCAATGAGTTGCGCCGTTAAAGAAGCGCTTAACGCACCGTGTTTGTTGACTATTGGCAGTCAAAGGTTTTTTTTTTTGTCTTTTAGCTATAGGTGCGTTATAACGCACCTATAGTTGCGCGGCAGGGGTATACGCTGCAAAATGAGAGAGAGAAGGGGCATATAACCAAATGGGGGGTGCCCCTAAGGGCATTTGTGCCAAAATCCCCTAATATATACCAAAAGTATGTGCATTTTCTTATTATTATGGCATTTTTTTAAAGAAATTAAATGGAATGTTCTTCACCCTATTTAGAAAAAAAAGCCACGTTTTGACTTAGAGATTGTTAAAAGGCATGAAGGATATATATGATGATAGTTGAAATAGTAAAAAAAGACTCTTATGGGTTTTGTTTAACTATAAATTAAGAGTTTCGGGTTTCGCGTTAGGTTATAAACAGTGATAGATTTTATCATTTATATAAAACATAAAGTTTGTACATATGTTGTATCAACGAAAGGTTAGTATGACGGACTTCATGTATTGTGTTGGCTTTTTAACTATTTACTTACAATCAAAAATAGGTATATGGTGTAGTTGATGTCTATTTTACGTGGTTGTTAGCATGTAGATAATATATAGATAATGTGTGTGTGTGTGTGTGTGTTTTAGGGGGGGGGGGGGGTATATGTCAATGGTTATTTAAAGTAAATAAATATATTTAATAAATCAATAAATTAAAAGTATTAATTTTAAGACATTTTAATCTAAAATGTTGGGAAAAAATCTTTTGTACTATCTATTAAACAATAAAACAAAATGTCTTAATAAAATAAATAAATAAAGTAAAAAGTAACAAAATGTAAAATATGTAATTTGAGAATAAAAAAAAGATAAAGATGGTCTACTGTAAGAACCAAATTTGCAAACTAATCAAACATTTTTGGATGATTTAACCACTTAATTTAACAAAGTTGGATGAAAGGATGAAAATGAAATAAAAATAAAAACCACAGTGATGAGAAAGGACATAAAACATTATAGATATTAAACTACAGAGACTAAAGTAGTAGGTTATTGTGTAAGTTAACTATTCATCTTTCTTAACAATTGTTATATAGTATAAATCAAATATTTTTTGGACGAGTTAACAACTTAATTTAATAAAGTTAGATGAATGAATGAAAATATAATAAAAACAAAAACCATAGTGATGAAAAAACAGTTTTTAAAAATCAATAACGAAAAACATTAAATAACGAAAAACATTAAAGATATCAAAATACAGGGAGCAAAATCATACATTATTATGTAAGTTCATTATTCATTTTTTCTAACAATTATTATATAGTATAATTTATATTGATGATTTGACATTATAAATTTGTCTTTTTTAAAATTCCTGATGTCTATTAAATCTTAGATTATTGTTCTAATAACATTAACATTGTATAATAAATATCCTATATAGATTATTACCCCACTTAAGTTGCTTCAGGTTTATAAATCTTTCCCGACTTTTAGGGATAAGTCATAAGTAAGTTTTAATTGGTTTATTAAATGCTTTTAAAACTTGAGTTATTGACCATTTAAAGTAATGTTTTCATAACATATGGTTATAATGGAAGATTCATGAAATATGTTTTTAGAAAGCATATTTTTACACCCCTTTGTTTTTAAGATTAGCAAACTAACTCTTAATATTAATGAACTTGATTGTCTACAACATTCATTGAGACTCAAAGTTTGATCTTCAAGAACAACTAAGATTTACATTCTTTAGGTTGTGAGGTAGTCTCAGATCCTGTATTTTGTTGGCAGGAGTCAGAATTGGATAAAATTTCTTAACAAAGGATTAGAACAATAAAGGTTGGGTCAAACAACAAATTTAGGGTAAAAAATTTTGGGTTTGATTAAGGACGATTGACCTCCCCTGTTCTTCATGTGGATCCATGGCCATTGTGAGGTTCATGTCTAACCGAAAACAATGTTGTTGAGCTAGATAAATGATACATGGACCTTATGATGCAACATCATGAGCATCGAGGATCTCATAACATATAGTTTGCTAACTGTAAAATTAATATGATATACTTGCTAGTTGCTACACATGTGTAACAATCGGTCTCAAATGGATAGAATGTATGATTTGTAGGCTCCTTCTAAGTATCAAGTTATGAGTTACCAATAACTTCTATCATGGTGTTAAGTGGACTCCAAATTATTAGGTCACCTATTGTTTGGGGCTTTGGGGGTGTTACAACATGAACCTAGATATCTATGAACTAATTAAGTCATCTTCAAACTTATATAATGCATACAAGTTCTAGTTGTTCATGACAACTAAGACTTGTGTTCAGAAATCGTTTGAAAATTTTCAGATATTGACAAGAGTTATGTTGATCACTTATAACTTTGCAATCCTAGAACTATATATCAACTTAAATTTATAAATTAACTTTAGCATTGTAGAAGTTATTGGTTACATACGGTTTAAGGTTTATAAAAGATATGCACAAATTGCAAACACAGTCTATATATACGGCACAAATTGTCACATTCTCGCCATATGAGATATGTTCCACCATCGTGATAGTACAAAGATTGCATTTCATACTATTCCCACCATTACTAACGTCGTTTTTGGGAAGAAAATTAAAATATCATTTCATTCTCCTCATATTGAATACGCTTCTTTGTCCTAGATGTGGGGTAGCGGTTGAATCTTTAGATAACACATTAGTTAGTTGTGAAGAGGTTAGAAATATGTGGAGATGGATAGGCGTTTGGTGGAAAAAAAGACTTATCGGGGATGGAGACCGTAACACAACTTCTCTCTAGCGACGCCGAGGAGCTAAAAACATTGAACGGTAATTCGTTTTGGGTTGGTGTTAAATGGTCATTTCTTTGCTTGCTGTGGGGTCAAAGAAACAAATTGGTCTTCAAAAAGGAGGAGAAACGAATTAGCGACATCTTTTTCGAGTGGCAACGTAGGACTTTCATGTGGTTGAGTAACAGAACGAAGTCTAACCAATTTGACTGGGTTTGGGTGATACGCTAAACACTATGGTAAGACGCTAATAAAAGCATCGCAATTCAGAGGCTCGAGAATCCGGTGGTCAGCAAATTGGGTTTGTGCGGGCTACCGGTAAGAAAGTTGTGAGCAAACTGCTGAATTGCGCTCATTTTTAGGTGCCGAACAACCTTGGTCCTACTATCACACCTTGTAATCCTTGTATAGTTGCAGGTTGTTACTCGGCTTCTTTTCAATCGTTGGATACTTTTTTGTTTTTTCGGCCTATGGGCTTTGTTTGGTTTCATTAAGGTGAACTGCTAAGCTTTGGCTACTTCCTGTTGGTAATAAAAAAAACTTTTGCTACTGTAAAAAAATACTAGTGAATTCTCTAAATTTAAAGAGTTTTATTTTTCTCTATATTAGATATTGATTTAGACAATTAATTTGTTGGAACACAAATATCAATAAGTTCTCCATATAAAAAACACATTGGAGATGTTCAATTGTTCATGTTTATATGTTGGAGACCTATGTCTCGGACGTTACGTCACATCACTCTGAATGATTGCACTTGGTACATGTAAAGAGGCTCTTGGATCTATTTATAGCTATTATTCCATTCGTCTCAAATTAACTATCTACATTTCTATTTTAGTTTTTCTTAAGATAAACGTCCATCTTTTAAAACAAGTCTTTCTTTTTCTCACTCAATTATTAAAGGTAGATCATCTTTTAAATAATTAAAAGTCATAGTAATTACGTTTTTTCAACAAGAACATTTATTTTGAGATAAAAAATTGATTAAAAAATTACTTTTAATAGGTGCACTTTAATCAATGTTGTTTTTGCTCAAGTGTTATGTCACATCTTGTTTTTTCAAAATATTTGAAGCATAAATAATAGTGTAGTTCATCGTATCGATTGTAAATGCATAAAAATATGTTTCGGAATTTTCTGATCACAAGAGTAACAACCATAATAATAATAATAATAATAAAATAAAAAGTTGTTGAAATAAGCATTTATTAAAAGTAAATTTGGACAAAGAAGAGGGGGCCACATCTTAATCATGTCACATACTATTTATGGTAAATTCGTACCACCAAATATAATAAAAAGATTCCAATTACAAAAAATATCTAAAAGAGTCCCAATCTCATTGTATGCCAATATTGGAATCATGTAAAGGACATCTTATGATATGTGTTTCTTTTGGTATCATTTTCAAAATCTTGGAGAGATCCTCTTCCTTTCATGTCATTTTTCCAAATCAATTTTGCATCATTCTGCTTCAGAAAGTAACTTCTTAAATTTATTTTTATGACTTAATATAAGTAAATAAATGAATTTTCTTTCTTATGCTATATTATTTTTTGCATATCAAATCAACCCTTTTAGTAACATTTCTTATAGTAGATTACATTTTTGGTCCCTGTGATTTAATGTTTTTAACACTCTGGATCCAAAATAAAAATATATATGGAACATCTATTTATGGTTTGCATTTTATAAAATATTGACTCCTTTTTTTTTAACTTCTTTAAAAATTTCTGTTAAATAGGATAAACATAAGGGGTATTTTAGTCATTTTATTAAAAATGTGTGTGTATCCTTTCTACAATCTGTACAATCTGCACCACACGAAGAAGAGGAGAGCTGGCTATCACCAATTCACCACCATCTGCAGCACCTCCCCACCACAATCAACGGATGTCTCCACCATCAGTCGTCTCCACCACCAGGCGCCTCCATCATCTCCTCACGCTTTGTGATAGGGATCACCTTCACCTCTTCTTATCGTCGCTTCCTTCCCACGACACATCTCCATCCCTCTAAAATCGTCGTCGGAGATCAAAATCGACTTTGTAACTTCTTACGGTTATTCTCTTCTTCGCGTCTTTGTTCCACCATCACAATCCAAATCTGGAAGGGTTTTTGTCTTTATTTTTTGCAGATCTAGAACGGTTTTTTTCTTCCAGCATTGCAACTTCGATGGTTTACGTATTCCTTTTTTTTTTTTGCAAAGATTCAGGTTTACATTGTAGGTTGATGTTTTTTTTTTATTGTTCAAACGCTTTTCGTTTTTGGGTTTTGATTGAAATTTGAGTTTTTGATTTTGGGTTCTTGATTTAGGGTTGATTAGGGGGAAGCAGTGGAAAATGGCAATTTTAGGTCAAAGTAGTGGGACGAGGTTTGTGTTGAAGATATTTGAAGGTGAAAAAGCACAAGTTTTTTTTCCAGACAGATTTGTTGTTTCTTTTCCGATGGATTTAGGGTTGATTAGGGGAAAGCAATGGAAAATGGTGAGACGAATTTGAAGGTGAAAAGGGCTTTATAATACCTTTATTTCTCGTGAAAAAGGGTTGTTGGTGAGGGGTGAGGGAGAGAGTGGAGGTGGCAGAGAGTGGTGGTGGTTAATGGAGATGCATGGTGGCAGAGAGTGGTGGAGGTAGGCGCGGTGAAAGGTGGACATGGTGGTGGTTATATTCGCTAGAGAAGATGGTGGGGGTGAATGGTGGACATGGTGGTGGCGGTGAAGGAGGTTCATAGAGTAAATTACAGTTTTGGTCCCTTTTGTTTTTAATGAAAAAATAACAAGAAAAAAATGTCGAAAATACCTCTGTATTTAATCCATTTAACGAAAAAATTTATCGAAATTAGAAATTAAAGACCCAAAACGTTATAAAATGTAAATCACGAGTATCAAATCCATAGATATTTTCATTATAAACTCAAAGTGTTAAAATAACCAAACGTGAACCAAATATGTAACTTACTCCATTTCTCATAAAGAGATTTCATCAAGAAAATTTTGTTTAACGCCACCATTTTCTGTTTATATCCTTTTTCTCACTAATGAAGACATTTACTTTTTTTCTTTATTCTTTTTGCTATTATAATAAAAGTGACTTTTTTATAAAGATCAATCCTTATCAAACATTATTAAAATCTCAAATTTGTTTTATAGATGTTTATGTATCATTTATGACAACTTATATAGTATTGATGGAAAATGATATTTATGAGGTTATTAAGTAGGTTGCAGGCTATAAAAACTATCTTACACGTATTAAAAATGATTTAGGTATGTGTGCTTCTCATAAATTGTAATCTATAAACAATTTTGACTATAGTTTTAACTTGATTTGATTTATAAGATAATAGACACTATATCACTCTGGAATTAGAGGATCATTCTTCGAAAATTTATAACTAAAACTCAAAAAAAAAGGATTAAATGAAAATCATTTTGTAAGTTGGGGTAAAAAAAAAGTAAAATAAAACTCATGTTGAAAATTAAAATGAAAGTGGGACCGACATTATCTCTTTTGGATCAAATTTGGTCTAGAGACCATGTTAAAGGTTAAAATAAAACTCAAGTTTATAAACTATTTTTGAAAAAGACCTCTTTATGTAGTTTAAGGTTGATAAATTAAGCATATTTTTGATAGAATATTAATATCAAGCATATTTTTACGGATAAAATAACACAGAGCATATTGTTGATAGAAACTTAAATTCCGGTTTATGCTAAAAAAAATATTTTTAATATTTTAATTGAGCATCAAATCAAAGTTTAACGTTAATGGAGTTACCAACAATGTTTTGAAAACCGGACCGGTCATTAAACCGGTTGTCCTAGTGGTTCACTGGTTCAACCGGTCGGACCGGTCGAACCGTTTTAAAGAACCGGATGACATCATAGTTATTTTTAAAAATAATAAAATTATAATAAGTTCAAAAACACTCCCAACATCAAAAATACTTAAGTACAGTATTTGGGAAGTACATCATATTCGTCATTGTTTTAATTTCATAGAATATCATATATAAAAAGATGTAACAAATATATAGCATACTAATATAACTACGTTCATGAAAATACTAACTTTGTATTTGGGAAGTATATGAAAAAAGAAAGAAAAAACGGTTTAAAGCGGTTCAAAACGGTCCGGTTCAACGGTTCAACCTCCCGGTTCAAACGGTTCTCACTGGTTCAATGCCTAGCGGTTTGACCGGTTCTATTGAACCAGTTTCCCTGCCGGTTCCCGGTTGAACCGGTTCAACCGGCCGATCCGGTCCGGTTTTCAAAACCATGGTTACCAAAAGGTGGTCCTCAAATTCATTACAATATGTGTTTTTCATAGCCCCTTAAGATTGATGTTTTATATTCCCAGAAAACATTGGGTTTTCCAAGAAAGTAAATTAATACATATATTTTTGTCATATATATAAACTCAAAGTTGAGGGCATGTATATTGAATAATTGAACTATATTTATGTTTTAGATACTATATGATATTTGGATTAAAGAAAAATTAATGAATATGAAGATACAATGTTTTTTCATACAAGATTGGGTCCATGTTATGTTTTGGTGGATCGTAGAGTTCTTTCTCAGAATGCAAGTTTATCAATGTATTTGTCGAGTCGTAAGAGTTTGGATTATTTTAAAGTGATAATATGATCGTTGGAGATGATCATATCTTCGAATACTTTTTTTCAAATAACATGTTGCATAACTGAGGCGTTCTCGTTTAACACTAACTTACAATAGTTATTTTGCACTACTATTTTATTTTCCTTTTTAGTGGGAGCTTTACCGTTATACCCATAGCCCCACCCCCACTTTGCAACCCATACCCCCAAATGTGCGTTATAAGGGCCGTTATACCAAAACGCCGTTATAACGCACCAAAACGCCGTTATAACGGCGATATAACGCACCAAAACGCCGTTATAACGGCGTTTTGGTGCGTTATGTCGCCGTTATATCGCCGTTATGGTATGGGTATATTGTGCAAAGTGGATGTGCGTTATGGGTATACAAATCAATTACCCCTTTTTAGTCTATAAGGTTGGAATACCCTTAATATTGTGATACCTATAAATAGGTGAAATTTAGTTAACCAAAATCTCGTATGTTTTACGGAAAAATAATACTTAACATTAAGAATTTCATCATAAATATCATGATTTTCTTTCAAAGCCTAAAATACAAATTACTTTATAGGAAATGCATTTTTTTTGCAAAGAATATGAGTGTTCAATTCCCTTTTTGCTTAAAGTATTAACTGTGTTAATTTGATCTAGAAAGATTCATCATCTTTTAATGGCAAAAATATATGTAAGCGAACAACATAATCTCTAAATATATTGACATTCTTTCTTGTTCTTATCATTCACAACCTTCTGCAACACATTTATTCATGTTGTCATGTAGGTCGATACCCTTTTCTGCATTTAGACATATATTTGACAATAATTATTGGACAACGACAATTATTCTAATTATGGAATTAGCCAAATAATATTGAAGTTGTACACATGGATCTTGAGTGGAACTTAAAGTAGCACAAATATGAAGCAAGATTCATTGTGTTCAATTAAGATGATGGAACTTGAAAGCTAAATGGTATTTGGAAGGTAAGGGGTTACCATTTTAGTGAAAAATACATGAGGGTTACAATGAATATGGAATGGTATAGAATGGAAGGATTTGGTCCCAATTCATTGCAATTAGGCATAAGTAGTTAAGTACTTATTGGTCTTTCTATTAATGGATTATATGAATGAAAAGTGAAGCAACTAGTCTATTTATGGAAAGATGGCATACAATGGAACTTTGGAGTTGAAAGCAATGTATAATTGTATATTGAGTAATTGTCACATGGTCAACCACTTCTCTCTCAAACATTATATAGACCAAAACCAAATTTAAATCTATTCATCATTTCAAGAAAACATGGTGTACTCTTCAAAGTAATATGTGTGTTTTTGGACATGAATTATGTAAAATAATACAAGTTTAAACAGTTTTTTATTATTAAAGTTGAAGTTGTTATTGCTTAATTAGTTGGTTTATTTGCAAATAATGGTATTTGTAAGTTGTAACCATGGTACCATTAAACCTATCAACAAGTTGTCTTATAACGTGTGTGTGTAATGCACACAAAATAGAATGATGATTAAATAAGAACCATGAAAAAAGTTACATAGTCATGAGAGACACGATAAAAATATTTTTCTATATAGGTTTTTGTTCTTCATCAAAGACTATTTTCACTACAAAATAGTAGTTTTTGGTGGAAATATCCGTCTGAAGCCACTATAAATTGTATTTTATGACGGATTTCTGACGAAT
This sequence comes from Centaurea solstitialis, assembly GCA_030169165.1. Classification (NCBI taxonomy): domain Eukaryota; kingdom Viridiplantae; phylum Streptophyta; class Magnoliopsida; order Asterales; family Asteraceae; genus Centaurea; species Centaurea solstitialis. The sequence continues at coordinate 17,717,399 of CM058046.1, forward strand.
TTGACGATCGAAAACACAATTTTCAACAAATTGACCGTCGCCACTATTTTTTTTTTCAAATTTCAATTCCCTTGACTTAATTAATTATAATACTAATTAACATTTAAATTCTAATGAATTATCTGGCAAAAGATTTGCCAATTTGATTTTTTCTTTACCTGAAAAAACATTTTAAAATCAAAATTTTAACCTGTGACGTATTTGGATACTGTGATCCGTTGAAAAACAAGAAATATGATTTTCTTAATCTGTTATTAATTGTAATTAAATAAAACCATAGACGAATTTTAATTGAAAAACAAATAGTCAAAATAGCCTTTAATCCGTCGGAAACCTTAATTAATTAATCTTAATTATTTTGGAAAAAAAATTGTGGCGGTTTTTTCTAATTAATAAGTAAATAATACGTTAAAAACCCGCTATAAACTTATCAAAAATTAATCCAAAAAGAATTTTTTTTTGGAAAAAGTATCCTAGACCACATTGGGCCCAGACTAATCATCGGCAATTTTGGACCGAAGCCCAACTGCGAAAGCATGCAACCCGGGGTCGAAGCCCCTGTACCTCCAGAAAGAAATTTGTTTTAAATAAAATCAGTGATGGACTTATGAGTGAAGTCAACGTAAGTTGATTTTTTAGTATCCGTCAAAAAAGTCTCTTCTTGATAGTATCCAAGGTATTGTCTAACCTATGTTTGTTGTGTTAATGATAAAACAAAAGGGCAGCAGGCCAAAACAAGCGGCTTCTGGCCAACGTTCACAAGCCGTGAACCCCTTCCCCTGCGAACCCGCTAAGGTCCGACCAGCTTCAAACTTCCGGCTACCTCCGATCCAGAATCCGGCAGACAACAGCAATAAGCTGCGACCAATCACGACAGCTTCAAAACCTCTGAGGTTGTTCCATCTGCGAGTACCCCCAATTCCATCTCGTACAACTGTACCTAAATTGCCAACTATCCAAATGACAACACAGTGGATTGGGCTACCAACCACACAAAACCAGTTGATACAACTCTTATTCAGTCTCGACGTGATCCACTCGTATGACTTGCATTTAAATTCAAAAGGCAAAACCTCCAATTTTCTTTGGTCCTTGTTGAAAATTATACGATTCCGGTGTGTCCATATAAAATATACAAAACACAACACCTCTTCTTTCCAAAGTTTGATTCGATTCTCTTTTACGTCCTCCGCAATGCTAGATTCCAAAAGATCCTCTAACAATTCGATACATGTCATGTCCATGTTCCACCAACTTGCGACCTCATGCCAAAGCTTTTCCACCTTGTTGCAAAGAAAGAGGGCATGGTTGATTGATTTCACCTTCTTCAAGCATCTCGGGCACAAAACCGAGTGTAAATCTATACCCCTTTTGTCGAGCACCTCCATAAAACATCCAAGACTATTTTCTCCAACACACAAAATATATTTTATAAATCAAAAAAACATAATATACATATTGCATCTTCACATGTGATGAAAGGTCTAGGTAAACCTTCCTTAAATAACTGGTTTGGAAATTTATATCTTGCCATTATTATAGACCTTTTTTGCCCAAAAATCATGTAATAAGCTTATAGTTTATGTTCCTTTTTCCAATTTAGAAACCATTTGAATTATATTTTAAACGGGTTACAACCAAAAACTGATGAGTTGCTATCCAATTGACCAATTACGAGTTCTAGAAACTTATTGATAGGGTCAAGTGCCTATCAACCCATAAGACGGATATCTATCGTAATTAATACAGAACAGAAATAATAAATGAAAACGGTGGAAATAATTGAAAATCTAGTATGACCATTTTACATGTGAAATAAATAATAAATAATTTTTTTAAGAATCTTTTTGTTTCTGGCAATTTGGTTCACTGGAAATGCTTAAAGAACCAAGTCAGCGTTTAGAAAACTCCAGGATTAATGCTCTTATGAAATGCATTACATACATATATATACACACACACACACACATAGGGGAAGACGATGAAAAGTGGATGTATAGGGGCATGTTCGTTCAAACAAGAAGCTAAACATTTTGCAAAAGCTGTGATATCATATACTATAATAAGCAAAGGATTGTATGAGAAGTGGATATGAAATCTAGTGCCCTTCCATGCATTGTGCTTTCCGAAGAGAATTGATCCGGAACATCTCATCTTAATGTGTATCAACTTCTTATCAAGCGATAGATAACCACTTCTCGTGCTTCTCACGTCACTTCTCACTGGAACCCAAGCCCATATATATATATAGATTAACGGAACCTAAAATTTGATCAGGAACCTGAAAACCGACCATAGTAGGCACGTGCATATTCATGAACAATTTGTATGTATTATCCATCAGATGAAGCACATTCATGATGAATAACATGTCTGATACTTATCATGGATGTGTCATTCATTTTGAAGATTTATCAAGAAGAGGGACACATGACACCCTATGAGCGGTTCCCAAGTTCCCAATTATTGTTAGGTTCCTAACACAACTCTTCTTTATGTGTGTGTGTACGTATATGTTTCTTAAAAGCACCATTTGAACATTAGTTGCACACAAATCTAAGAAGCGGTCTTCTACATACCACAGCTGAGTAGATTTGGATGGTTCGGAACCACGTAACAATAGGCAAAAGGAAAAGGTGGACCTACCATTTGGAACCTAAAAGCCACAAAGAAATCAAGCATCCATGAGTTTTGTGTTATAACGAGCTGCCAATCGCTTAACAGTTCCATCGTTTTGTGCAACATCAATCAGCTCATACTTCTTGTAATTTGATTTCAATGTCTCCGCCTGCTGATTATGCAGCTTCTCTTCTTCAGCCAGTTGTTGCTGCACAAAAATAAACTTTCAAAATAGATCAAGATAGAAATAGATGTTTGATGAAAACAGTTATATACAGATATACACCTCCATTAGAAATGCAGCCTCAGCAGCATGCTTTTTGGTCAGGTCCTTAAACTTCTTTGCCGCCTCAAAGTTTGGATCGTTTGGGTCCATCCAACGGCATACGATCGGTCTACGAGACTTCCTAGGACGATCCTCGAACATTTCCATTTGGGCTTTTTGCGCCCTAACTGGCCTTGGCATCCCAGATATCATGAAGGGGGAATCACCCATCTCACGGATGATTTCTTCAGCCTGTTTTACGCTTTCCATCTCCACCAAAGCAGCACAAAAGCTGGACTTGAAGTAGGCGGGAATAAACTCAACATTAGTGACGTTCCCAAACTGATCAAGTGCGGTTTCTAGAACGGATTTAGTAACATGATGGGAGAGGTTGTCAAGGTAAATCGTCCTCTTGACCTTTTCCGCAAAGGCCGCATATTCTGCCTCAGCTGATGGTTCCATTACGTACCGATATTGCTAAATTTGATCTGTTAGAAAAAAATGTAAATGCTACCAAATCCATCAAGAATACATGATCAGGTTTACAGATAGAGAGCAAGAGCATGAAGACAGTAATAATTTTAGAAACCTCCCCCAGCGATTAGATAAATAAAATTGCTTATTACTAGATTCAAAAATCCAAGTGTTTCTTTGATTAAGCATGTATGACAATATGGTTATGAAACTTGACTACTGGAAATAATACAGAGTATCCTATACTTGACACCTTCAAATATTTACTACGTGTTTATACATTCTGCAGAAATTTGTAGATAGTGACGGTGAGGATGTAGAGAAACTGGGAAAACACAATTTAGTATCCTTCAGCCCTAACTCAGGTGAAAAGATGAGTAGTGTCAGAATTGAAGCTAAAACCCTTTTGGTTTCTCCACCGATGGGATCAACAGATTTTTGAGAATCACCAACGAAGGAAGACCGCATTTAATCTTAAACTCTTTGTGAGACCCTGTAACCAGAATTCTATATTCCAGGTTCCTTTGCTGTTGTTTTGGTCTCTTTTGAACTGCCTCCATGTCATGCTCTACTATGTATCATATATGAGCATTGTATGATCTTAGTTACTAGGTCTTAGTACTGTTCTGGTAATTTCATACCGTTTATCAATTCAAATGAGAAACAACCTAACTGCGGTTCAAATTAACAATCATGGTTAACTGTTTCTAAAAGTTACCCCAGGGTCACCTTTTATTGTTTCTATTAAGTTTCATCTTTTAGGTAGTCCCAGTTATCTTGAATAGGGGTTACTAATGATAAAGATGAATAAATTGATTTCTGGGTTATACAAGAGGCTGAGAATGGACCAATTATTAAATCTTGGATGGAAATTAATATGAATACTATTCAGATTTTGAGACGAAAGAACTCCTTTTCTATCATTATATATATCAAAATATCTATGGAGATAAGAAAAAGTAGAAATTACTATGTCTCTGTACCTACTGAACCAATGACTATTCATGATTCCATAATTGAATCGGCTAAAAGAAAAAAGAACAGGGGTATTACTGGCATAACATCTACGATTAACCCTAGATGTTGTCGGAGTAAAGGATCGTCAACAAGGGCGTTCTAGTGCGTTGTATATTCTTAAATATCTGACCATATTAAAGCCTTACGTACTTGTCGTGTATATTCTAGTGCGTTGTAGATTCTTAAATATCTGACCATATTCTAGTGCGTTGTAGATTCTTAAATATCTGACCATATTCTAGTGCGTTGTAGATTCTTAAACGTGTTCCTAATTGGGTGCCATATATAAACTTTTTTTATTTGCTTTCACTCGGTTGTTTTAGTTGGACTTACAGCATTCAGTCGTCAATGATGAATGTCATAACCTTCTTGAATTAGAGCTGAATACTGCATAGCTTTTGATGGATCAGGTAAATCCAGTGCCGATGCAAACAAGTTTTGGTACTTGAATTTATAAGGGTGGGAGAACCTAAATGAGTTGAATGTCCATTTATAATTAATCATTATCCTGCTTTCCTATCTTCATTCTTTTTGTTTTTATGTACAATAATTATGGATTAGGATTTGATTTCACTTCCCTAATTCTTCAAGTTCATTTGATTATTTACTTTTGATGTTTGATTGGTTAAGCTTATATCTATTTAAGTCAGGCATTTTCACAAACACTTGACATACATACCTAAAGAACTCTAAAAATCTGTAATGTTAGGTTTTAAACCTTTGATCAAATAGAACACTGTAAAAGACTATAAGCAAAACACAGAGAGATCAGAACAGGCAACACAATAAAATCAGAATTCCAACTCATGTGGTAATCAAAACACATAGACAACAGTGAAATATCAAGAACACAACTTCTATTAACAAATAACAACAACCACACAACATATAAATCAAAAGCAAATTTCAAAAAAAATACAAAATAATCTCTCACTTATCAAATAAACAAGCCCTAAATCATGGAAACACAAACAAAAATACACAGATAGCATTGTTAATACCTCAAACCGCAGATCGATGCGATTATGAATCGAATTAGGGAAGTTTTTTGAGTTCTTTTTCTGATTCATATGTTTCGAACGTTCTAGAAATTTCTTACTCGCCGCCGGTCACCCCCTCCACACCGGGCCTTTCTCAGCCCATTTATTACATTGGGCTTATTAGGGATTTTGGACCAACCTAAGCTTTCTATTATGGGTCCAGTATATTTTTACAGTTTATTATCTTTTTTTTTTTTTTTACGACAGATAAACACACACATTCCGATCGAAGTCGAAGAGGTATCCGGGATCCATTCGGATACCCGACTAATCCTCTCGACCATGGAAACCGTTATCGGCCCATAGCCTCGCTCATGCCTGGCCTGGAGGTTGACCCATGAATCGGGGTGTCGTTTTCTGTTTCCCCTCCGAATCGAACCCAAGTAGATAGGGATACCATCCACTGCCCCCCTCAGAATGTTACAGACCGTTGAGCTACAAAGGAATAAACAAATGTCCTTAGTTTGTGCATGGGGGATTCGAACTTGGGACCTTACTATTTTAATTCAACAAAATCAAAATGCTTATGAAAATGGTAATTGTGTATTATCTAGGGGAGGATTAAATGAAAAGCGATTGTCAGATTGTGAACCGGGAATAAAGAAGAGCACGACATGTGTCTCGTACCTTGACGGGTTATTCATCATAAACATTGAATAATTTAATATGAACTATGGTCGTGTATTGTTCAATATGAATGTTGTATGATTCATCATGAATGATGTGTTTTTCATCATGAATAATTATGAGCGTTCATCTTCATTATTCATACTGAATCACCTTTATATTCGTACTGAATGTGAACACAGACATGGGCGGAGCTTCTTGAGAACGAGAGGGTGCTGTAGATGCTCACAGCTCACTCTCAGAGATTTTGAGAAATTTATATAAGTCGTTTCTCTTCTCGCGAGTCTAACACTACTAAACTTCACCACCTGATCATACATACATAGACCCATTTATTGTTAGGCCATCCTTAACCGTACCCTTCATACCCTTCATACGTGCTGTCACATCAGCTGCCATATCAGCTTTCTACTATCTTACCACTACCTTACCACAACCATACCATTTCATTCTTAACCGTACCCCTCATACCATTTTTTTTATTTCTAAAATATATTAAAATAATTTACTTTAAATTTAAAATAACTAACATTAAAATTAAAAATAAATTTAAAACAACATTAAAATTAAAAATAAATTTCATAATTAAAATTAAAATTACATTAAACTTAAAATTAAAAAACTAGCTACTCGAGAGAATCCCATTCGTATTTTCGGCGTATCCGCTCCTTCTGTCGCAATGTGAGCTCCAATTGCATACCCATGAGATGGTCGTGCGGTGCTAGGTAAAATTTGAAGTCTATACCCCTTTGCCTTTCGTTAATCGAATCGAGAAGCGAATGGTTCGAGGTTGTGATGGCGTCTAATGAGGTCGCCAAGTTTGACACGCTATAGGTTGACGCGGCCGTCGTAGAGGAAGACCCCGCACGTCTCGCGGCGTTGCGACCCATCGGTCGTGTCCGCTCGGTTTGTGAGGGGTGGTCGTCATTGTCGACGTTCATGTAATAAGTGCGAGCATCGGATTCGTCGGGAGATTCCGTTGCGGTTTCGGACGTATTCGACTGTTTATTTGTCGGCACACGGATGTTCTTTGGGTCCATCATTATCTCCGGGTTGAACTTCAGAGAGTCTTTGAGAATTCTCCAAGCGTGTTCGTGAGGAAAAACCTTGCGATTCTCGGATAGGTATCGATCTTTAGCTCTATCAAACACATCAAGGTCACCCTCGCCGCTTCATCGCGAGTTGAATGCATTGTTGTAAATGCAAGCGAATTTCGAGACGTTAGCTAGGAGCATTCTCACTTTGGTCGGAATGGCGTCTCTGGAGCAGGTGTAGGGGTCGTACCACATGCGTTTGTCGAACTCCGCTTTCACCGTCCCCCAATAGTTGTCTACTTCACAAAAGAAAATTTTAAAACAACATTAGTGGAAAGCTTATAAATTAAAACATTTATTTATTTACCTTTTCTTCGATAGTTACCTACGGTTGGATCCTCCGAGACTTCGACCCATGCTTTTGCCAACGCGGCCTCCTCCTCCAACGACCACGATTTACACGCCGCTTTACCCTTGGTCGGGTTCGCACCCGTGTTCATTGCCGCACTCTTACCCTTGCGTGATTTACGTTTGGGTTGCGGTTGTGGTGGCGGTGACGGCGACGGCGACCGTGAACGTTGGGTTTCGGGTACAACGTCCTCGTCTCCCCCCGACGGGATCTTTCATCTCGTAATTCCCACGCTCCCGGCGGACCGGAAGGTTGTTGCGAACCGTTACTAGCCGTTGGGGGTGGGGGTGGGGGTGGTGTCCTCTCCGAGAGCCGCCATGCGCGTACCGGGTAGGGTGGGTACCGTCCGCCTACCGGTCATCCACGGCGGTGTTACCGCCGGTACCGGTGGTGATACCGTCCCCATTACGGATGGCCTTATGGCTATGGTTGTTATGGTTATGGACATATATAACTCCTCCAAACGTTAACCTACACAATTATCAAATAAATAGTATTATTGAATTGAGATTAATCAATTGTGTAAAGTTATTAGTTTGTGATTATTTATCGGGTGTTATTTCATCATCTTTTTTTTTTTTTTTGATTTATTCACTTTTTAATTTTCTAAAACTAATACCTAAACCGAATAAGGTTTGATTCAATCGGTTTCAAGTTATTCGGTTTTGTTATCCCATAAGGATTTTATTGTAAGTTTGTTGGGTTTTTTCCTAAAAAATTATATATGAAACGATTAGGATCTTCTTGGATAAGTTATGAAAGAAGAAAAAAGGTTATCATCGAGTTGTGAAATTAACCACTTGAACTTCAAGATAGTTCGGTTAATTCAGTTTAACCAAATCTGTAAATAAATAACCGAAAGCATACCAAATAAGGTTGTACTTGTTAACTAATCTAATTCGAAAACCACATAACCTGAACTTTGTGGGTTATTCAGTTTTGTTAGACTTTTGATGGTAATTAGGTTGCATTGTGTTTCTTTTCAACTCCAGTTACTTGATTAATTATTAACTGTTGATTTTGCTATACTCTATAAATCTATATGAACTATAATTGATGATTCATCTTATACACATTTCTGGCTGAATGGCTTTGCCTTTAGACACTCATAACAATGTGATTTTAGTAGTAATATAAGCATCATGATCAATGTGATTTTTAGGGGTTAATTCTAAAAATTATACACCTAAATCTATAAATTGTATTTTAATTAAATTACACTATAGTACTTGTATTACTTTACCTATCATGAGAAAAAAAAAATCAAAAGAAAAAGAAAAGTAGGATTTTGCTTACAAAATTACACTACAACGGGATTTTGCCTCAAATTTTGCCTCAAATTTTATATCATATAACAACGGGATACACGTTAAGGATTGGCAACAATATTACAAGCACTAATGAAAAGGGGTAGTGAAAGCCTACAAAAAAATCCGAATATTTGATTTTGCGTAAAAATATCTAAAACTGGATTTCACAAATTGGATTTTTTTTGTCCAGACCAGGTTTTTTTTAAAACCGGATTAACTTTAAGGATATGGAATTAACGTCAACACACAATTAATTTTAAGGATAAGGAATTAACGTTGTGTTCTCGAGTTTTTTTTAGGGAGGAAAAGGAAGGAAAGTGAAGAAAAGTAGGAGGAAAAAAAATTTGTGTTCTGGAGTTTTTTTAAGGAGAGAAAGAAAAAGAAATGAGGGAAAATAAGGTTGATTTTACTTTCAAAACTTTTCTTCCAAATGTGGAAGGAAAAAAGAAGGAAAGGAAATGAAAAGTTAAATAAAAAAATAAAAAGATTTATAAATTTAGACATATACATATCAATTACATCCGTAAAAGTAGCATATTTCTTTTTTCTTTTATCTCCTACTCAAGAACATGAAAAAAAAAATTCCCTTTTTTTTCTTTTCTTTCCTTTCAATCTCAATAACACAAATAAAATTATTTTTTTCTTTTCCTTTTCATTCCTTTCTTTTCTTCTCATTCCTTTCGCTTTCTTTTCTTTCATTACAAAACTCGAGAACATAGCATAAGTCTAAAAAATAAATCAAATCACCAAAACGGTTTTAACACTTGTTACAAGAAATGAACATGAGAACGATAAAATACAAGTTAAAACGTTGTTTGAATGTTTTATTTTCCACTTTGTTTTGAATAAATAGTGTAGATTGTACATTTTAACTAAGACTTTGATATTGATCTCTTGATTAAGGAATGGATATAGAACATCAAAGTTAATTATTGTTGTGCTATGTGTTGAGTGGGGAGATTTTTTTTCCCATGGGACCACTTTAACATTTAGTTTTGCATTTTTTTGAACATTTATAGTCGTCAACATCTTACACTATTTGTCATAAAGCATGTGCTAATATTCCTAGCATTGGCGCATACCTCACCGACTTCCATCCTTTTGCAATGCACCATCTTGAATTACATGTCGACCAAATGTGTTTTCCTTTGTTTGACATAAAAAGGAAAGGAATTTTTGTTGTGACCACCTGAGCCTCAACCATTCATTACTGCTTATTTAATAATAGAAGGTTCTGTGGTCGACTCTAGTGACATTATCCAACACGATCACTATGTTTCGGGTTACGGGAAAGTCGAAATATCTTTTTTAAAAGTTAAAGATTAATTTTGTATTTAAAATGATATTTCAAAAATATAAATAAATTATTATAAGAAAAGAAGTAAATTATGGTTTTGGTCCTTGTAGTATGCAGGTTTTTACAAAAAAAAAATGGTACTTAGGTTTCATATTTTTTGTAGATAACCTAGTAGTATGCACTTTTTTATGAGCAATTGCACGTAGTCATTGGAGCAATTGGTTAGGAGGGTAATTAGGGCAATTTGATTGATGTGGCATTTTGTTGATGAGATTGAGTTTTGTGTTATGGTTTATAGAAGCAGAAACATATTGTACATTTGTGAGTGGTGATCAGTAAATAGGGATGAGAGACGAGCCTTGAATGATGTTGGACAATGTGTGTGTGTGTGTAGTGACGCATATCATGCTTGTGGTGGAGGAGGCCGCAGTGACAGTTTGGGGGGGGGGGGGGGTCACCATTGAGAAGAGGGAGGGGATGTTACACTGATTAGGTGGGGGTGGGGTGGGAGGATGAAGCATGTGATGGTGTATTTGTTTGTGTATATCTATACTTATGATATTAACCATAGTATATATAAAAAGTTTTTATTTGTTATAAGAAAAAAGCGAAAAAATGATAGATATTTTGACAACTAGTCCACCAAGATAAGAAAAATGATTAAATATTTGGTTAACTAAAAAAAACAAATATCATCATTAAGATAACAAGAAGATTAAAATGTCCTAGTTTCATCTAGGTACCCACTCTGTTAAAAAATACATACCACACTAAACATTTGGTTAACTAAAAAAACAAATATCAACATTAAGATAACAAGAAGATTGAAATGTCCTAGTTTCATCTAGAGACCCACTCTATTAAAAAAAATACATACCACCAAGTTATTATGTAACGAATAAAGTTTTTAAAAAATATGTAATATAACACATATAACAAACACCAACTCCATAATTTACTCTAGCAAGTTGAAAGAAATAGAAAATGATGGGCACATGTGACAACAAAACTATTTCTTAATTCTGAACAAGACTTGCAACTGAAAATCCAATATAAGACAACTTCATTCTCACATACCACATCACAAGTGGTCCTGTTTTTCTTTGTATTTTTTCTCTTATCGAGAATTTGTTAAAGAAACAAGTCCCATGATATATATTATATTTAAAAAAAAGCTAAAAACTTATGAATTATAATAATATTAAGAAATATGCACTATCATGTATGATTTTAAATGATTTTTTCTATTAAAGATTAAGATAAAAGAATGTTAATTAACATAAATTATTTTACAATATATTTGTTTTCACGTTATTGGTTCATAGTGTGAATATGTGTTCTAAAACAAAAGATAAATATATTTTTTTTTCAATATGAATTAAATACATAAGAAATAATCACAATGTAAAATAAATATTTGTTAATTAATACATTAAGTATATCCTTAGATAAGTTAAAAATCATACGAAACAAAATCATAAGATGGAACAAGTTATGAATGTCACAATTTTTAGAGTTTTTAAATGATTAAAAACACACACATGTGTGTCTGTCACATACCAAAAATCTAATTATTTAATAAAAAAAATACCCAACCATTAGTTTATATAAAATCATACATGATTCATGTACTAATTCATATGACACACAATTTTGTTCCACGACTAAAATCCGTGCATCCATTTTTTTTACAGTTAATATAAAACCATACGTGATTTTGCACTGATTTTCATTTAAAACACTGATGGTTAGTAGAATCGTGAACAATAGCCTTTATTCACAATAATCCCAATTATAACCCAACCTAACATGATTACTCTTCCAACAAAATATATATTTTTTGACCAAAAAAATTACTTCTATCCAACCAACCCCCTTTAATTCATCAGCTATCATTGTTAGAGTCTCACGTTGGCTAGACTTGAATCAATTCTTCACTATATATGTTGAAACCTCCCTTTTTTTCTTCTTAAGAGCTCTTTTGAAGATTACACACGGGGGTTCCACATATTCTCACAATCATCATCCCCATCTGGACATTCGGATCCAGGTTCGGGTTTGGGCGTCTTGTTCAAATCGGGCTTCTCTTGAAACCAACACGGCTTCAGTTGAGAATGCGTACTAGTGGTCTCGGCATCGACTCGAGCCCCAACCTCGGTGGCTTTCTTCCGGATAGAAGCCGCCGACAACTGATCATGTGGGCCAGCCGCATCAGACGAGGCCAACAACAGCTCGGGAAAGTTAAGCCGAGCCGAGGGACCACGCAGGTAGTAGACGGCCGTGTCGTAGGCTCGGGCTGCGGCTAACGGAGTGGAGTAGGAGCCGAGCCAAATCCTGGAACGCTTATTAGGCTCCCTGATCTCGGCCACCCACTTTCCCCACTTCCTCATACGTATTCCTTTGTAAGGCCGCCTCTGATCGGTTTTCCGCTTGGCCGTCTTCGATGAACAACCGCTGCTGATGCTACATCGGCCGTCTAGTTCGCCGCCTATTCCGCCGGCGGATATTTGTTCCATGGATGTTGGAGGAAAATTGAAGTGGAAATCGGGATTTTGAAGGGCAACCGACAGAGGTTGAGGTTGTTGTTGTTGAGAGGTGTGGGTTTGGGTGTGGGTGTGTCTATTAATAATAAGTAGTGAATCAAATCAATTGGGGAGATTTAATTGGTGGCCATAATTATAATTTCAGAGAGAGAGAGAGAGTATGGTGGTGTGTGTGTGTGTGAATTTTTCAGGTGATTTTGATGGATGGATGGATCAGGGGTTTGTTGGTGGGGTGAGAGAGAGAGAAAGAGAAACTTTGGCGAATTTATAAATCGACATTCATCATAAGATATATGAATGTTATAAGGGTGGGTTCAAATGGGAACCACTTTTTCATTGTGAACGTGAGGACAATCGAGAGCGCGTCACGTAGCACACATCTTCGGTTATGGTGGACGCGAACACGGAGGATTGACGCGATTCATGGGAGGGTGGAGATTATTAAAGGAAGGGACCCGGTCAAAGCCGTCTTTATTGACCGGATGAGTGGTTGAGATTTGTCCTCACGGTCACAACGAAAAATGAGTTCATATTTGAACTTTCCTCTTGTGTTTTCTCACCGAAGGTATAATTCTATATATATATATATATATATTTAGAATTATACCTTCGGTGAGAAAGAAAATTTTTGGTAAGAATAAATCTTCATGGGATCTGTTTGAAATTAAAATTCACCAAATGATAACAACGTTTCTTACATTTTTTTTACCTTAAATTTTCTACTTACACAACAGTTTATCACAGAAACACATACACACACATGTGTGTATACGTATACTTAAGAGCAGGTGAGACCAAGCTATTATCATAAGATCGATGAGACAAACACTTTTTACATGAATGAATGGGTGTCGGGTTTCAATCCCAGATGATGCCTTGAAGCCCTTTAAATGGAAACTGGATGGCTAGGCTGGGAGTAGTTTTTCCCCTCAGAGAGGTTTCAAACTCGTGTCATCTTAACTTGATGTCATGATAACACGATGATACTCCGTTGCACCAACATGCTATTATAAAAAAAAAATTACATACATGGTCATTGTGGTAGATAAAGAAAAAGATAGGGTCCCCAAAAGGCCAAAACTACAAATGGTATCGATGTGGTTTCATTTTGTTGTAATTGGGTCCCCCAAACAAACTCTATTATAACTGATGCCATTAAACCTTTCATGCAAAGGCATGTTAGTCATCTCAATGATCCTTTAATGATTTTTTAAGTACATGTTACACGAAATTTGTACAAGATTTTAAAGGAAGAAAATATCATATCATCTCTTTGGTTTGAAACGGAGAAAATGAAAATAGGAAAACACCTTAATAATCATTTATTTGTATAATATGAACATTTGCATAAAAAGTACACACACATAGAAATATCGAAACATTTCCTATTCCTATATCTATATTGTACAAATGAGCTAGCTCGACTCAGTATCAAAACTTGAGGCTCGCTCGAAACTCGACTCGAGCGCCGAGCTTTGATTTTCAAGCTTGAGCTTGACACTCTCGAGCTCGACTCGACTAAAATTCAAATTTCAGTTTTCGAGCTACAATTACTAACTTGCTATTAAAACTTGGTACGAAAGGGTTGAATAACGAAAGCATCATGTCTACCATACAAGTCTTTTGTTAAAAGATAGTTTATTACAACGGAGGTAAGTGGAACTAATATTTGAAAACAAAAAATCCAATATTAGGGGGTACAAATGTAAATTTGGTTACATATTCAGAGTAACATAGGTAATATACTATAAGCTCGATAAGGCTCGCGAGCCTGACGAGTTGCGTATTTTGGAGCTCGAACTGGGCTCGAAACTCTACTCGAGTAGCTCGAGCTCGACTCGGTTCACGTCGAGTCGATTCTGGGTATTTTTCGAGTCGGTCTCGAATAGCTCGTGAGCTGTCTCGACTCGATTACACCCCTAGGAGGTTGTGATTTTCCATCTCTCTCTCTCTCTCACACACACACACACAATGTAACCTCATCTCAAGTTCTCAACCATCAATTAGTTCATCTATAGTAAGCATTTGACAAGGTGAAAAAGATGGTTGCAAGTTATCAATTAAAAAAATAAATAATAAATAAAATAGACGGTTTAGATAAGAGTTTCACTAGTTGTACATGGATACGTTGTATTTGAAACGTGTTTCGGGCCTTTGACACGTAAGGCTTACTTTAAAGCTCACTTTATAGATGGCAAGAGGACATTAACCAACGGTTCTTGCCCCATATATATAATTTAAATAGGAACAATAACCAAATAAGAGAACACAAAAACTGTCAAATCATATGTGTTTTTACACTAAAGTCTTAAGTAAAGTCACATATGAATCACGTGACTTCAGCCATGACATATGGTTGCAGGTCAGGTTAATTACTCATTTTTACATTGATCGTGTTCTATAATCACATATAAAACACCATGTTAGAAGATTTTCTTGATCTCTTATTTTGTAGAAAAAGACATAGCATGGAAATGTTGGTTTGATCAGTTGTACCAACCAAAGACCAATTAATGAGGGTTCAGGTTGATAGAAAGCATGTTGTTGGAGTACTACACTGTATATTTGTACTAAAATAGATATCTCGTTTTGTAAATATAAATCTTGATATTATTTTCTGAATTCAATCATATTTATTTTTCTGGAAGTAATAGTGTCTGATTTTAATGTAATCAGGAGTGCTAATTAAGCATAAAGATAATATAATATTTAATTATACACACAATTTAATATTGCATAAAGATAATATATGCGTGTGCTGCCGCAAGGAGCTCGACGGGCTTCCCTTGTGGCTTCAGCGGGATCATGGATTCATGGCGAGCCCCTACTTCTTCAGCAGGTTGGCTCGGCGACTTCTTCAGCGGCAACCACAACCCACACAAGCCGCTTCCCCCCCCCCCCCCCCCCCCTCTCACACTCTTTTTTTTTCTTTTTTTAATTGAAATATATATGTATTGGGTATTTAAACAGAGAGAGATCCAAATGACTTATAGTGATTTACAGTAAAGCTGATGTGACGCTAATGTGGCAGAGTAGGCTTGAAGGCTTAGTAGAGAGCTACGCTACCAATAACCTAATACATATTAGGCCATCATTAACGGGTGACGGTGTGAGCACCGGTACCGCCGGTACCGACGGTGCACACCGTCGTGCATGACCGGTAGGTAGGCAACCGGCAGTGGTGTACGTCGGTACCCACATACCGGCTTCAAAATGGCGTGCATCCCCCCCCCCCCCCCCCCCCCGCCCGCCAACGGCTCTTTTTTTTTAAAAATTTTTTTCCTTTTATCTCTATATATATACATCACATCCAAACAACAAACAACTCCACATCTCATCCTATTCTCTTCTTTCATTTTCTTCTCTTTCTTTATCTCCTATCCACACAAAAAAATGTCGGATTCCGATGACGATTTTGATCTCATGATAGATCAAGTTCTTCTTGCCAACCTTCAAGCTGCCGAGTTGATCGGTAAACTTGTGACTACCGGGATATTGCAAAACAATGGAGAAGGTCCGTCAAATAAAAGACCGAGAGGGCCGAATAAAGAAAGAGGTCGGGAAGAAGGACACGATAAACTTATCACCGACTACTTTTCTAATAACCCGGTGTACAACGACGAAGACTTTAAGCGGCGGTTTCGTATGACTCGACGACTATTCTTAAGGATAGTTAACGATCTAGAAAGAGAGCTCGAATATTTCAAGCAACATTGTAACACCCTAAAAATCAGGGCGAACAAAAACTTTCATTTCAAATAAATATGGTATACAATGTACGCCAAAGCGTGAGCTCTTCCCAAAAACAGGGGTATAATAGTAGTGTATAATTACAATGTTTGTAATCTAGATAAATAATGTGACAACCATCTAGTCTCAATCCTATCTAGGGAAGAGACTACAAAAAGGGTTGTCAAACTATCAATGCCTGCGCGGTCTTAAAGGACCGGTCTCTTCACACTTTCCCCCAAGCTCACTCTCAATCCCGACACCTACTTAGGAACGGCGTCCCTTGTACCTGAGAGACACATCGACACCAAGCAAGTGTTAGGCTAAAGGAGCCTAGTGAGTTGTATCAAATATCAACGAACATCATACATATAAAAGCATGTTAAGACACGTAAGACGTACGAAAGTGTATTAACAACAAATGCATCACATTAAACCGGTTTATCTTTTATTTGGAAGACCGTGGGAGCGACCCACCTTCACCAAGCAAGTTACACCTCAGAGTCGAGACACCCCGTTGCCGTCCTCCTACGAAGACTCCAAATAGGCAACCTCAGAGGCCAGGCACATTCGCGGCCACACGAATGGCGAGGGACATAGGTGCACACCTTTTGACTAGTGCCACCCAAGACTGAGTCGTACTCGTGTAAACTTGAAAGTGCACACCTTTTGACTAGTGCCACTTTAAAACAATCTCATTTCAAAAACGGCCCAATGTACACCTTTTGAGTAGTGTCACATTGTCCAATTATATTTGCGTAAAAACATGGGTACTCACCTTTTGACTAGTGACATCCCGGTCCACTTTTTGACTAGTGGCCAATAGCATCCCACCTTTTGACTGGCGGTGCCCCGTAACATTTTAGTTATACAAGTTATGCAATATCGAAAGTCTCAATACCTTCATTCATTTCATATCAATTTACATGCTCGGAATTCAATTCCTTTACATCCATCCAAGGCATACTTAATAACACGTATTTTTTTATAAATACATTCATCACATATTCACATGGATATACATCATGCATTAGTGGCATACAATGATCTATTCCATATACACAATAATCCAAGTTAAGCCATACATACGAGAATCATCATTTATTCATTTCATGGCAATCTCAAACCTAGAAATTTATGCACTCTACTTGAAATCATATTTATCCACAAATATCAAGCAAGACTCGAAATATCAAACAAGATGATGTGCTCTCGGTTTTAACAAAACGGTTTTAGCAACTCACCTCGGGCTTGTAAAGCCGAAAGCCCCAATTTTCACCAAAACCCTAGCTTAAAGCTCGGGTGAACGCCTAAACTGATAAGGAGTTAAAACCTTGGATTAGTTCTAGATCTACGACGTATAAGACTAGATCTATACTTTAAAAACCATATAGAGAACTCACCTTGAGGGTTTACACCCAAAACCCCCAAATCCAAGATTTAGGTCAAAATATGTGAACAACCTAAAATCAAGCAAATCGAACCTTAGGTTAGTTCCATAACTCCTATTACAAAGATTAACAAACCTCAAGTGGTTTAGATAAGCTTACCTAGCCAAATATTGGGTAGAAACCCTAGAATGGAGAACACTTGCAACAATGGTGACTTGAGGTTGTGAGAGGTGGAGAAGATGATAATGAACTTGAAGTTCTAACTGGCTTGATGGTGATTTCGGTGTGGAATTCACTCTCCAATCGTTATCGTTGTTCTCCTTGATGATTTCTCCAACCAAAAACCGCCCAAGATGGTGTATTTGTTGCTCTCTTTGAGAAAGAATTCGTAGCTATCAAACTCAATGCTGAAGATCCCCTTTTTATGTTTGCTGCACGTCCCCGAGGGTTGCCTCGAGACTTCAAGTCTCGCGCGCAACCTGATTCTAACAAAGTCAGCAGCCACCGAGGGTTGCCCTGGGACTTCAAGTCTCGCGCGCTACCTAGCAGCCCCCGAGGGTTTCCCCGGGACTTCAAGTCTCGCGCGCTACCTAGCAGCCCTCGAGGGTTGCCCCGGGACTTCAAGTCTCGCCGGCTGCTGATTTAAGCTCTCTTTTGAAGTTTCATTTCATTTATCGAACACTTGATCGCCAATCTTTCTCGGCCGGTTACCGTCACCCTTTTTAATGCACGGTCTAGCACCAATTCTTCGCTTTTCAAGCCTTTTCCAGATAATCCAAGTTGTCTCTAATATTCCCACAATTCCGGGTGTTACAAACATTGGGATGCAAGAGGCGTGAAAGGGTTTTCCGCGCTTCAAAAGTGTACGTCCGCTATTCGACAATTGGCGTACGGGTCTGATTCGGATGCTTCCGACGAATACTTGAGGATGAGCGAAACGACGTCAAGGGATTGCCTTGAGAATTTTTGCAAAGGTATTATTTACCTATATATGCTACAATATTTACGAAAGCCTACTGCTAGCGATATTCAACGAATCTACGCAATGCATGAACAAGTCCACGGCTTGCCCGGCATGCTTGGTAGCATTGACTGTATGCATTGGGCCTGGAAATTGCCCCGTCGCATGGAGGGGTCAATTCCATAGAGGTGATCATGCTGGACCGACGGTAATTCTAGAAGCGGTCGCATCATATGATGAATGGATCTGGCACGCATTCTTCGGGGTTCCGGGTGCAACGAACGATATAATCGTTGTCAATCAATCACCGGTTTTCAATGATTTATTCGAAGATAAAGCACCCGATAGTTCGTTTGTAGTGAATGGCACACACTACAATCACGGGTATTATCTTGCCGACGGGATATATCTGGAGTGGACGACTTTCGTCAAAGCATTTAGGTATCCACATGACGACGAGAGACGGATCCACTTCAAGGAACGTCAAGAATCGGCTAGGAAAGACATCGAACGGACATTCGCCACGCTTCAAAGTAAATGGCACATGGTAAAAAGACCGGCGCGAATATGGACACGAACGAAGCTACAAGAAATCATGTACACGTGTATAATTTTACACAACATGATTCGTGAAGACGAAGGCATTTCAGATTATCCTTTTGATCCTACGGAGGTTTTACCGGAAGATATCGAAACAAATATCTCCGAAGCAGACCGGGCAAGAAACGTCAACCTAGTGAAAAACCAAGAGAGGCACGCCAACCTTCGCCAAGATTTATCTCAACACTTGTGGGACTCTTTGCACAATAATTAGTTTTATTGTATTTTTTAGTTTTAATAAAATGTAATTTTAATTTTAATTTTAATTTTAATTTTAATTTTAATTTTAATTTGAATGATAATTTGAATTTTAGTTATTTTAATTTTAAGTAAATTATTTTAATATATTTTAGAAATAAAAAAAAATAAAATGAGGGGTATGAGTGGTATGGTTAAGGATAAAATGTATGGAATTGGTAGGGTAGTGGTAAAGCTGATGTGGCAGCAGAAATGAGAGGTATGGATGGTATGGTTAAGGATGGCCTTAAAGACAAATAGATGAATCTTTTCAAAACAAAATACCTTTTGAAGGAAACACTATATTCGAGATGAAATTTTGTGAATGGATACGCTTTGTAATCATCGAATTGGTATTTAACTTACACACTAATTACTATAATTGTTATAATATTAAAAAGAATTTTTAGAGAAATTTCTAAATTTGAAGATTTTCATTTTCGCTCTCATACATTATCCATTTTAAAGAAGATTTTATGAAATATATTGGAACAAAAATCCCCAAAATCACCATTTTAGATAAGTTGTTGTAGATGCTCTAAATAAAGTTATACAAGATTTCATGTATTTCAATAATTATTTTTACAAAAAATGTAACAACATATAATCATTGTTTTTCGTATTGATACAAGCAAGAAATAAACTACTAAAAATCTAACTTTTAATTTTATAAATATATTGATTAAGCAAATTAATAAAAACCAAGAATCAGATACAAATACTAAAAATGCTTTTTTTTTAATGAGACATAATCAATAAAAAAATGTGTCAAAAGACGTGACATAATGCAGTAGAGTAAACGATTTCTGGTGGTGATTGTTTAACTAATTAATAACAACCAAATTATTATTTCTAAACGGCCAACAAGCCATATCCACTACATAATGTTTTTAGATTTATATTTAATTTATATAATATAAAAGATATCAGATCAAAAGATTTGAAACTTTTGATATATTTAATTTATAAATTTTAGAATAGAATAGAATTTATTTCTAGTAAATAATTAATATAAAAAACAGTAAATAACTTAGAAATAATTGAAAAAAGAAGATGTTTTTAACATATTTAAAATAATATTACGAAAGCAAATCTTATAAAATACTAACTAAAGTTTATAAAATTCCAATTTCAGATTTTTCTGAGACCATCCTTAATGGTCTACCCGATAGCATTGGGTAAGCCATCAGGTTCTTTGGGTTGATTGGCTTCCGCTTTGCCATGCCGATAGTGAACCACCCTCCTACCCCACCCTACCCCCCCCCCCCCCTCTCGCACTTCTTCTCTCTCTTATTTTCTTTTTTTGTTTTATTTTTAATTAGATGGTTTTTGATAAATCGTTGTGGATGGTTTTTGGTAAATCATTGTGGATGGTTTAGATTGGTTTGGGTAAGATAATGGAAAGCTAATATAGCGCTGACGTAGTGATTGATTAATTGGATAAATAATCTATCATTGCGTATGGTCGTAAGATTAAACACAAATTTGAAATGAAATGAAATTGCAATCTCATGAAATCTAAACTCCTCACCACCACATGTTGCCTTGAATATTCACAATGAAATTTTTTATAATAAAAAGATTATAAATCTTTGACCAGTTTTATGAAATTCTGACAATTGAATTTCAACGTTTTTCTTATTCTTCAAATCATATTTTCATTTTACATAGATTAATTAACCTAATTAATTAAATATTTAGAATAAAAGAAAACTACGATCTTTGTCCTCATGATTTGTTGTTTAGAAATTGTTTTTTTTTTCATTATGTTTTCTACTTAGTTTCACTTTTCGTCCTTAAAACTAACATTGTAAAATTTCCAAATAAGTCAAAGACTTTGTAGTATTTTTATCTTTTTTTGATTAAATAGTTCATTATAAGATATCATATATTATGTATCCATTGTATTCACATAATATAAAAGCTTGTAAAACTATGAAAATATCCCTCATATTCACGTAGTCCCATCTCGTTCCTCCAACGACCTCCATCACCGATGCTCCTTTCCTTTTTCTTCTTCCCAAATCAATCTCCCCTGCTTTTCCTGATTATTTTTCAGTTTTACATTTTTCTACCTTTGTCTTTTGCCGCACGCCTCCACAACCGTCACCGGAGCTATAAAGTATAAACATATTACATATATACAAGAACAAGGGTTGTTGATTTACAACTCAAGGGAAATCAATTGGTTAATTTTCAGAAGACGATTCTTTGGTTCACCTTTCTAGATTTTTAATGGGCATGTGAAGCATATAACGATTTTCTCAACTCTCTACATACCCTAAATAAAGAAAAGAAAAACAATACGAATTGAAACCTATAAAAATGCAAAAAGCAATTTTTTAGAGATTGGGGATAAAAGTTGCTATAAACAACAAACCATAAGCATGAAAATCATAGCTTACTCAAAAATTTAATAGCAACCATCCATACCCCCACCCCTACTATATCTTCTTCATTGCTTGCTTACCCTAGTAGAAGCATGAAACAATCTTCTTTCTTTTTTACAAAAAATTGATACCGACAACCTTAACCAGCCCACAATTGTCTGCCAATTCCATAATGTGGAGGGCATACTTGACTCAATTCCATACCTTGGGTTCGAACGCAGGACCAATTCGATTTTTGACAAACTAGGCCCCCACCCGTTACCAACTGAGCTACGCGCCATTGGCAAAACAATATTCTTTTTTCATCCATTCACCACATCACTTCTCAACTACACGAAAATTCTTGATATCCACCTTGGGAACTACAAATCCATAAACCAATTAAGGAAAATCGAAATCTTTGTTCTTTGTCTCACTCATCACGTTGACGAGTGAGAAAATGTATCGTTCAAAACATTGACACGTAAATCCCGTAAAATATATTTTACAAATAACACACCTGATATTTACATTTTGTATATGGACTCAATTAACAAAATCATGCTTATGATATTAATTTATGGATATACAAATGGTGTTTCAAAATAGCAAGAACAAATTCAAATAGATGGAGATAAAACTTAAAAGAAGTTTCAGAAAACTAACAATTAAAATCTAAAAAAAAAAACAGTTTCAATAAAATAAAATAAAAGTCTCAAAAAAGCATTTATAATAGATTCTCAACACTAGGAGAGGGTGTTTGGAATTGTTTTTTGGAGTCCAAAAGTGCTTTTTGACTTATGGTGTTGAAAAAAGGAGTTTATAAAAAAGTGTTTGGATTGGCTTTTTGAGAAGGTAAAGACCAGGCCCGGCCCTGGGGCCATGCAGTCCTTGCGATCGCACAAGGCATCAAAGCCCAAGGGGCATCAAATTTCTATATAACGTTATTAGTATAAGGTAATTAGTTTTAATAATTTATGAGTTGGGGCTCTATACAATTCCCAAATATGGTATTATATTACATTATTAATCTAGTTGATTTTGATTTAGTGATATTCTTCATTATTACATCTACGTTACTTGCTTTTGCATCAATTAAAGAATTTGAGAAGTTGGCAGATTGCATATTTGTATCACAACATCAATTAAATTGGTATGTAGCCTATGCTTAGAAAATTAGGATTTAGTCATTTATTGTTTTCTTGCACCATTGCACTCACTAGTTTTTTTTATCAATTTTAATGACCTTACTGTTTGTATTAGTCTTGACATTTATAGACTTGTGGGTTGTAGTTCTTTTTTTGTAACTTTAATCTAATTATTTACCATTTTAGTTAAAACTAATTATAGTTTTTCTTGTCTTTTATCCTTTTTGAAAGAGGTATCCCTCTCGTGCTTTTCAAAATGGCATTTCCTAGCCTTCTCCAAAAAGAGTTTACAAAAGTCCTTTATGCAAAAGTTGTTTACCAAAACAGGGGGTAATTGATTCATATGCCCATAACGCACATCCACTTTGCACAATATACCCACACCGTTACGCCGTTATAACGGCGATATAACGCACCAAAACGCCGTTATAACGCACCAAAACACCGTTATAACGGCGTTTTGGTGCGTTATAACGGCATTTTGGTGCGTTATATCGCCATTATAACGGCGTTTTGGTATAACGGCCCTATGACGGCCTTTTGGGGGTATGGTTGCAAAGTGAGGGTGGGGCTTTAGGTATACCGGTAAAGCTCCCCAAAACAGGCTTATTGACTTATTGGCTTCTTAGAAGCCAATAAGTCATTTTGAAAAACAATCCCAAACACCCTCATGAATGAAAATCAAGATTCTCAAAGAAAAAATATATTCCTCTCCAATAAACTTCTCTTTTTTAAACAAATATCAACTACAATTCGACAAAAAAAGGTCTCTCCTAAACATCAAATTTCAAGAATTCTTACCGATATGATAAGTACAAAATCATTTCTCTTTCCAATATCACTTTTGTAGAGTTCTCCAAATTTGAAAACCATCATTTCTCTCCTACTTTCTCCGTTTTAACACAATCCCAAACTCACTCTTTTGAAAAAGGATAGTCTAAATAAGCCTCTATATATTGATTAACACCCTACCAATAAAATTTTGCCGACCTACAATACATGAAATGACTTGCTTCCGAAACAAGGTATCTCTAATGAATGTCCTTCGAGCATCTCCAACAATTTTGCTATATTTTTTTCTAAAATAAAAAATAGAAAATCGGAATCTATAAAACTTTTTTTTTATCTCAAACAGTTTTGCTATTTTAGACAATATATCATCATTTATATTATTAAAATATACATTATATTTATTATCCAAATAACCTTTTTAAACACCTTTAAACAATAGATTATATCATTGGTGCAATAAATTAAAATGACGTTTCTCTCTTATCATTTCGAGATTTTTAGAAATCTTTATATTTAGAAAAAACTTCAAAATTTTCTATTTAGCAAATGGTTTAGCAATGTTGTTATAGCAATTTAAAAATAAAAAAAAAAAAAAAACCCCATTTTTTTCTATTATAACAATCTTGTTGGAGATGCTCTTATAAAAACCTTCCTTTTCTTGCCCTTTCTGTTGTCGTCTTATCTCCAACGAATCAAATAAACAACTCTCTTGAAAGACCACAATGATAGTTCTCATAAGAACCTCTTTTTTGTAGATTTTATTGATTTTTCCAACATCAATCATAATCATAAAATAAAATTAAAACTAGAAAAATATCAACTCTCAGGCCGAGCGTACCATGGCTTGAGTTCTTCGCTGGTGGGCTAGCGGGCTCAAGCCCAGGTGTGGTACATGCCCTGCAGTTTCAACGAACGGGTTGGGCAACGGCTTCCCCAAACCGCTAGCTTTCACTCTCCTTTTCTCCTATTTATGTATATAATAATTTAAAAAATGTAATGGGCATGAAAGGTTGATGAATGTTTGAGGGTGGGATAATAGAAAGCTAACGCAACACTGATTTGGCTGTGAAACGACGAAACCAGATACTTGCATGGTACTCTTGGCCTCACAAACTTCAAGAACCTTGCATTGAAGATGCTCTAATTAAGGTACAAATAGCATTACCTTTTGTTAGAGATGCTCTTCTAAGGACAAAATGATGATGACGCTCTTATAATAAAGTACTGATGACGTTTACAGTCAGTATACCAATGAACATGTTGATGTGTGTACAGTAGACCCTAGGCCAGGTGATAGCAATAACCAACTACTTAACTTCTTTATGAATGTGTTGATGAGGTGTACAATATACTAAAAATAGAATCGGGGTCCTTCCACTGCAAAGCCAAGTGAATCATTAGAATAAGCTATAAAGGACCATCTTAATTAATGGCTCTCTCTGATGATAGTGACGACTCAAAGTATGGCTGTATGGCCATAGCCTATGGTGCTCATAATACCAGCTACCTACACACCTATCCTTTTTTCCTTTTTTTCTTTTTTTGGGCTTTTGCTTCCCTCATGGCCTGGTTGTTAGTGGCTTAATTAGCTTAATAAGACTCGTAGCTTATTCGGTCAGATAGACACCTACTATGTTTGATAGTGGCTTAATGCGAAACCCAACCAAACATCCCCTCCTCTCAAACATAACACCTACTAAACAATCTTCATAAATAGGTCAAAGGGAAAAAAACGATGAATGCGAACAAATATCGACTTTTAACTACTCAAGTCTTGAACCAATTCTGCGACTAAACAGTAACCATGAGGTTTCAATGAACACCGAAAGAATTAAATAAAGAAAAACCAACAGTTTCTATTAGGTACAAAATCGGACTCTTTTTACCTGATGATAACAGCACAGAATATAAATTACCTGATGACTATTGCTTATTTGCTTTCATAATGTTGTTACCTTGACTTCTTGCTTCGCATCCCCATCCTTGATTTTGCAAACCTAAATTTATGGTTAAGAAAAACTTCACAAACATATAAACACGTTCTTGTTCTTAAAAACAGTGGGCAATAGCGTAAGCAAAATGTTAAAGCTTTCAGATACTGCCCAGATCAAAGCAAACTGATGCAGTATGTGAAGTGACTATGAGTTTTTGTAAGAACCACTTGGCGTTTTCTTTGAAAGATAAAGATGCATGAATGAACAAAAGGGATGTAAATCCAGTTTTTAAGGATACTCCAGCCGCATTCCCTCGCCAGATACTGATGAGTAAAGAACTGTGCCTTGTAAATGATTTAGTGCTTCACTTGAACAAGCGGTATCCTGAGACAACAGCAGTATGGATATTATCTCAATATAAAAAATGTAACCAATTTAACACTTAACTTCATTTGGGTTTCAGGTAAAGTAATTGTCACAAATTGCCAACATCAAGGCCTAAAGAGCACTACCGTGAACGGTAGAAACATGGGGGCAATGAACAATGAATTAGCAAAATTTACGGCAAGGTTGTCAAACAAATACATTGCGCATGACGTTTCAAATTTTACGAATATGCTAGTTTACATATCAAATGAATACAAAAATGATAAGCTTATAATTAGGAAGTGAAGCATTTTATGCAGTGTGCTAATTAACAACTGCCTCATTCATGATGTATGAAAGAAAGTCAAGAACAACGTCACCAGCATCTTATAATCGACCACCGACTCTGGATGTTCTACGAATAAAAGCACCACCTCTGATAAGACGATTTTGGTATATACATGACATGTTTTAACTTTTAGGACCTAAATGCAATGTCGTGGCCAAATGGTCAATTTAAGCTATGAACAATTGAGCAAATAAGGCTACTTTATGTGTTGTCTTCCACTAAGAGATCTAATGGCATGTGTCGTCAGGAGACTTAAGTCAGCTTGGCAAAATATGTGGCTGTGAAAGGCTCCATTAATAAAAACTTCTTAACGAGTCCTCCACAAATGCAACTCTGCATCCTAGGTTCCTTGGTACAGACAGCCAGACAGGTCATTCGGCAAGCATATTTTGACTAGATACTTTGGATCATATAAAATCACATGTTACCTCCGGGTACAGGCTGCATATCAGATAAAGAGACTACAAGTAGCCTTTCACTGAAAAAAAGGTCTTCATGGTACTCGGGGTAAGCTGTCATTCAGATGGTTCACTATGGTGTTTGATTTGACCAAAATACTGATTTAATCCAATCAGGATGCCCTATACCTGATATTTTCCATGGTAGAAACATGGATGTCAACGTCTCTTGCTTTCAAGCACAAAACATCCTACCTATTTACCTATACAGATCTTTTGAAAATCTTAGACCTGTTGATCGACATACCTGTGACGTGGAAACTTAAGCACAATGGCTATCTAGAAGAATTACATACCATTTTAGACTCTAGATGGTGAATGAAATCGCTATAACAGTCTAGGATATTGGTTAACTATATGCTGATTCTATTTAGAACCCCACACCCAGAAGGGGGTGGGGGAGGGAGGTCTGTTGCTTCATTCAGCAACGAAATCAGCAAACATAAAAAAACTATTGATTCATTAGCCGCACACCTTTCAAGAGGCTGGTAATCTCCCCTCAGGCCCATAAGGTCTTCACAATCACAAAGAAATTAGATACCTTCCAATTTGACGCTCCTCCCTTTTATACCCAAACCTAACCACCATTCAACTAACCCTCCGCGACTGATTGCTACCCTTTGATACTGACTTCTATTAATTACCATTCCTATTTCTTGAAACACCCTTGTTCATTTTATCTTCTATTCACTGGCTGAAGACATCCTCTAAGAAGATACTTAGGTCAAGCAAAAAAATACATGTGGGAACTCTTCTATGACTAGAATGATTCCACCTTATTAACTAAAAACCTGGTCCCTGCATCAAAGTCGTTTATGATAATCTGATATCAATGTTAACTTTTCAACATCATTGACTTTTGATCCACGTCCACCACCAATTTCCTTAATATATAGAATGCAATGACTTTTTAGATGTGCATATTTTCAAATTTACAACCAAACATGCTTCCCTGTAATGTCTTGCATTTCAGGTGGATTCCTTCTACGAAAGTAAAGCTACATGGAGCAGCAGCACTATCATCCTATCATATCACACACTTGTGGTACCTCGGCGTTCGTAAGAACAACTTACTAGCAGATAGCAGTTCATATAAGCCTATCAGTCAAAGTCTACTACTACAAAGATATCAAAGTGAATATATAAAAATGTTTGGTTCTGTAGCATGACGGAAGGAGCATGAAGAAACTCAAATTAGATTTCTTCCTGTAATTCTGATGTTTATACGATCGTATTCTTAATGGAAGTACAAAAGCTCAACAAGGAATGAAAATTACCTGAAAGTCAACAAATGCCACCGGTGTCCCATATGTACCCTGCATCTTCAATTTTAGAAACCCACGGCACCTGTCAAGTGTCAATGGTAGAAACAAATGAAAACTTATTCCAAACTTCAATTCAAGTACTAAAAATTCCATAAACTTTGAATTTCCACAAACCTTGAAAATATTTGAGTTAGCTCTTGTTCTGTGCAAGTTGGTCCTAGATTAGCCACAAATATTGTTGGACATGGAGGAGCCGATGAGTTCCGCTGATCATGCATGTCAAAATGTTACACTAGCCAATATATCTACTGCATACTGATGATTCAAATTGTGTTGCAGGACAAGGAGATAATACACAAGTAGAAATAGCAAAGTTATCTGTCAGCTCTAGAAGTGAAATCTGATGTATGAGAAAAGTTATAAAAGATGTATTTTAGCATCTGGGATGGAAAAACTGCATGCAATCATGTGATATGTTTCCATGATCTTTAGCCATAAGAATATAATCTATATTCTGATTGAATCAATATGTTTGCGCAACACCAAAATGTAGATGATGCCCAATTGCCCATGATTACTGATGGCATCATAAAAAACTGTCCACAGATAACTTGGTGGACAAATTTAGCACAAGGAAAACACAGCATGATATATATGCAAAAAATACAATATTTAGTAACTGTATTAGAGATATATTCTGAAAACAAATTTGACAGAAGTTCTACCCAATTTCATATATTAAACACGTAAGAGAAATTGAGAACACAAAATCCAACATAGCCCTATCATGGTTTTAAAAATCATTTAAGGGATACGCCTCGAGGCAAGGTGGCCCAAAAGGCCAAAACCGCACCTGAGGTGGCGCCTCTTGGCATAAGTCTCAAATGATCTTCTTTGTTAATGTTATTTTAGGCTTTTTTTATAAGCTCCCCATGGCCCCAATGTGTACTTTTAATATTTCATGACCCAAAAAGCTAGTATTTTCTTCTTTCAATCAGAAAGTGTGGTTTAACCTTGTTATACCCTGGGGGTCAACAAGTCTAAGTCAAATATAGCAGGCTATTAGCAGCATAGTATAAATATGTTGGGAGATCTAATCAGAGTTGAGTTTCATGAAAGAAAATTTGAGTTCAAAAAGAGGAATTTCACATCGTGAAGAAAGAGAATAGAGAAGATTATGATGAAGACGAGGGTGATAAAGAACTACAAAGAGAAATCAGGAAATAAATCAACCGAGCCTTTGTTCAATAGAGATCAAAATTGGAACCTGTTTTGAAAGAAAATGGGCGCTTTTTAGCTGACCAATCCGAGGTTAGGAATAGGATGTGCGCAGTTGGGCATAAAAATAATGGTGGCAGGTTTTTTGGAATTAAAGACACAAGTTTTCTAAGGTGTGACGTGAAGTTGGATTGGATGGGTCTATCTTTTCTTGAAGCTAATTGACAAGTCTATGCTAGAGGGCTTAACAAGTTTATTTCTTTTCTTTTCGAATATGGCATTAAAAGGAAAACATAGCCTGCTAGCTACACATCAGGATACCTGGGATTTCACACATTGGAGCAAGGATGAAGCTGACAGATTCCTGTTGGGATGTAGGCTTCGGCCCACTTCAATTAGACAAAAGAGAGGGAGGGTCGCAGATACTTAGGGGCCAGCCCTAGCCCTTTTAATCCCTTGTTTCCTTGATTAAGATTAACCCTAATTATGTTTGTCTATATAATCATCTTTTGTACTTGTAAGCCTTTGTAGCACCTCAATAAGAAAGAAAAACCCTAGTTGCCCCCATGGACTACCACAATCACCCCATTCGTGTGAACCACGTAAATTCTCGTGTTCTTCTATTTGCTTTCGGTTTGCTTTGCGTATTGTGTGAGTGTGTGACATTTTGACCTAACAATTCCTTGAAACAAAATCTGCACCTCTTCACTTTTCAATTGCAATAGTGTATCTGTTCCTTTTCTTTTTCTTCCCACTTTGAATTATACTCTGGGGTCAACAAGTCTAAGTCAATAAATTAAATATGGATGGCTGTTACCGGCATAGTATAAATAAAGGGGGGGGGGGGGGGGGGGGGGGGGGTCTTTAGGGTTTTATCAATTACTTAAGAAGTGCTTTAGGCAAAAGCCTTGGGAGACATCTGGCAGTCCCGAAGTGTCTGGAAGCCAATTGCAATCCTTCAATTGTTTCTAGTTAACACAAATCACATCTCCAAATTGGTTGCTATCAAACCCTTCCTCTTCCTCCAAGCAACCAACTATTCCACACCCACTCTGCCTATCTCCTGGTTTGACCATTTTTGTCTATCAAAAAACCACCGAACCAACGCCTCTTACTAATTTAGTAATATACATGTGTGGGTATATATACATATTGTAGTATATATATACACATTTTTTGGTCTATATATATTTTCCCTTGAGGTTTACGCCTTGGAGTGCCTCGAGGCCTGATTCCGCCTTTTAAAACCTTGACCAGAATATGGACAATTTAATGTTTGAGGCAACACCATTACGATACCTGGTAATCTAGAACCGCAAGAAAAAAATCTGCAGGTGCTTCACCCAAAAGACTACCACGTAAATCTCTATCTCAGGAGTGAGAACAAGAAATTTAATTCTGCAACATCAAGAGTAACGGTTTCTTGACGTTGAAATTCAAAGTAATTTGGTTTCATTTTGCCGCTGCCCAACTAGTTTGTGATCTATGGTCGTCGTTGGAAGTCCTCTTATATCTGGATAGACATCTATTGCTAGTTTGATCATCTGGCAATCCTCCTGCAAACAATCCTAAGATAACTGATAGAATCCCACAGTTATAAGACATCTGAGTCAAATAGTTAGAAGGTCCGTTATTGCTATCCTCGACAATCACAAACAATTTCAAGTAAAATTAGAAAGTACCGACTACATTTAGGGTACCTCACTAACCTTCCCTCCAATTAGTTTTTAACACAAGGGCATACAGCAAGCTGCACTACACACCCTACTACTAATTTTCATCAAAAAAGATTATATGCATAAATTTATCTAAGGAAGCCGAAGCACAGGAAGCAAGCATCAGCAGAAAATTTCATGATTTAACAAATTTGTTACTACTAGAGAAAGACGAAAGACAGGTAGAGCCTACCGATCTTGCAGCGACATTCTCAGGTCTACTGTCCAAACTTCCATGACTGAATCAGTAAAAAAAAGATAGTGTTAATACTCTCCCCAGTGCATGTAGACATTATCCAATAAGGCATGTGAGAAGAGTAATTTTTTCCAATCCTTCAACTTTTCAGCACTGAACTAATCAAGTAAGAACAAGTGCAAGCCAGATAGAAGCAATCTCTTCCAATCTAAGTAATGAAAACGTGCTTAAGTAGTGCAGATGACCTTTGTGCAGATGGATAACCAATCATGTTGTAAGCAGAATTACTCATTCCATGCATGTGAACGCTGCCAAGACCTGCTAGTGCCCAAGCGTGCAAAAGATGTGCAATATAAGCATCTAGAATAATGTGTTCACCCCTGACTAGTTGGCTACCATCCCACGTAAAATATTAGCAAAACACTGCACAACTAACTAACAAGGCAGTGAGTGTTACATAGAATAAAGATGTGTGTTGTGTGTGTGCGTTGATGAGGGTGGGGAGGTGGGAGTGTGTGTGAACTTATAGGTCTCCTTATCTCATTTTTTTCTGAAACAATTCACAGTATACTCTCACCAGGATCAGGAAATCCCCTTGAAAATGTAGTGGATCCCTTTAACCTCTTGTCAGATCCATGTCTTTCATCATCTAGTTGTAAACATCAACAAGTACAAAGAAATAAGTTCCCTAGTGACAGACCAAAAAGTGCATCAAATACAACAGTAGATTGAGAAAAATAACATAGCTATAAAAATTACCTGTTCTTGAACGCTTAGACCTTGAATTTGATTTTGCAAGATCAATGTATAAGGTTGAACCCTTCTCAAGGTCAAAGACCATACCCTGCAAAAGAAATAACCGTAACAAAAATAAGCTTCATATACGATTTGGAGTTATCTACAACCCCGGAAAACTTCTGCTTTCAGTTCTTTATGCCTCCTAAGTAAGTTTGACTTGGTTAACGAAAAAAATAATAGAACAGACCCTACCAGCCTTTGGAGGCAAGCAAATTCTAAATGACTCATCAGCAAACGACCTCCCTAGAAGCATATACTTCGATAAACCAAAATTTCACCTATTGGTTTTTCAATAATATTCACAACAAAAATTCCTTCCACTCATGGATAAGATGTTACACTACCATCAGAACTATACTTGTTATTTATCCTCCTTCTCGAAAGAAAATCAGAGCAGTATCTACTTGTAAAGACTTGCAAATATATGTACTTCAACAGTGACATCGATAAGTAAGAAATAGAAGATTATTTAATAGCCCATCGTTATATGAACAATTATGAGGACCCAAAAACTTCATTTGACATCCTTACAGTTTTTTCCTTGAGCACTTTAACCAGAAAAGTTAGGAAACAGATGTTGTTGTATAGATAGAACATTCAAAATGAGTGGTAAAAGAACTGTCTTTTTGAACAACATATCTGGTGTTCAGATTTGACCCATGATATTAAACGCAAAATATCAACTGTAGAGCACAAGAAAGCTCATTAAAAATATGCCTTAAATTATGGTGTTTTATAGAGTATTTCTGGCTATAGCATACTAGCATTTACTTTTTGCAGTATCATATGTGTGTTAGATAATGCACCATGCCAGCAACTGAAAGTGGTCAACTGCAATCAAATGTATTTTAGCAAATAGTAGTTATGAATCATGATAACATTAGCGACCAGAAGCCACAAAAAGTAGCAAAATAGTATTAAGATATCACTATTGCTAGGTTAATCATACAACAGGATGAATGCGGTGAGTGTTTATTGATGAATCTGATGTGTACATAATGTTGTTATCCTTACATTTAAAGCATGCAATGCTCCAAGCGCTGATTGTTGATCCAAAAAGACAGCAAACCCAAATGGCTGTTCAGCACCCAAAGAGTATGTCAGAAACAAGATTAATAACAAAATATATGTAAAGGAGAATTTAATAAAAGGCGCTTGCCAATGAATCTTATATTCAACTTAAAAAGTTGGAAATGAAAAGAAAAACAAAAACACAAGGAAAAACAAACAATAATAGCTTACAAGTTACTCCGTCACAAGTTACTCCCTCGGCTCCATGGTATGTATTTTAGCATCATATTTGAATGTCAAATTTTAGTGAAAATGTGATACAATTTTTATGTTCCTCTTGCATTTTCAACACCATTCTTTTATGTTTACTTTGTTTGTCATGAATTATCAAATTTATTATCTAGGACATCGATGGAGTAATTATAATTGGTCAAACTGCAAAATGAGCCTGAACATGGTAACCAAGAGAGCCAAGATCAGATGGATTTGGTTACAACACAACATTCCTCTGTCTCATTCCAACCTAATAGGCTAATAGAATAGAACCATTGTCAAAAGAATTCATTGAAATTAAACAGCTTTATTTCTTTACTATTTAGAGACAAGACAAGGCATGATCAATGTACAAGGCAGCCAAATCCAGCTAAGTCAATGCATCATAAAACACCTCACATTCCCAACCACCCATTTCAGTCTTTACCTCTAGTAACTCTAGCTAATCAACTATTAAGCCATTTCTTCACCAAATATGAATATATGATTTGATTTCAACAACAAAGCAATCAAATTTTCTCCATGGCAAACCTAACATTCACATCAATCTAAAAATGGAAAAGGAATTTCAATATATGGAGGCATTAAATGCATCAAATTGTAGGAAAACCTAACATTCACACCAACCATCTTAGTTCTTTTTCATCAAATGTGACTTATAGGATATCAATTAAACACAAAAAAAAATGTCATGATAAACTTCAAAACACCTGCGTCTGTGTTGCATTAGGGCTACGGAGGTGCGAAGATTGGTATCCCGGAAACTCGCGAAACAAATTGTAGATTTCGCGAGGCCTGACGTCGTCGGGAAGTCCGGCGACGAACAGCGTTCGAACCTCTTCTTGAAACGAAGGCGTATGCGATGGCGTTGAATAAGAACCGTATGGTGGCTGCTGGTGGATGTGATACTGGTGCTGCAATTGAGGTACTGCGATGGGAGGCGGTTGCGCCGCTCCCGGAGGTGGTGGTGGTGGTGGTTGGTAGTAGCCGTACTGGGCGGCGTGGGGACCCGCCGGTGGCGGTGGTTGGTAGTAAGCAGCCATGTCTTCCGGCGAACGCCTTTATTTCTGAGCCCTAATTTCTTGACTTCTTTTTCGCATTTTTTTCGTCTTTTATGAGAGCATATACTAATTTGCCTTTTGTTTCTTCAAATAGTTTAATCTCGTCCCTTGTGTTTTATAATAACGACTTTTTTAGTCCCTCGTTGTCAAACAATATTTACATGGAGCAAATAGAAGTGTCATTTGATCACAATAAGGACCCGTTTACTTGAACGATTATCTAGCAAGTGTAGCAAGTGCTTACAGATAAGACCGTTCGCATTAATGTACATATTTCTTTGTAACCTGTTACATCAGCTTTGCAACAAATCTCTAAGATTAACGCAATATCAATATAGCATATTCCTTTTTAAAGTCATTCCAACCAACTACTTTATAATTTATATTTATATATTTTAATAATTTATAATGTATCATAAAAATACTCAATATGGTTTGTTTATGTTATAAATAATTGATTAGTTAAAATATATTAAAAGTTAATTATAAAATGCAAAACATCAATTAATTTTTTTGTTTTTTTAATAATTAATTTAATTAAAATCATTAATTTATAAAGTATATTATTTATAAAAAAAATAAGTGTGTTTATATAAATGGAAAAAGAAAAAGAAAATAATGAAATCCCATGTTATGGAGATGGGAATATTCAACCCGAGCTGGTGTGGATGTCATACGGGTAGCGGAGTGAGGGGGAACACCACCTCCCACCCTTTCGGCTTTTCAGTTTAGAACTCTGTCAGTTTCGCCACCCCGAGAGAGAACTTCTCTTTTTTTCATCCTACTTTTGTTTTTTTGTTTTGTTAAATGGTTAGTGAGATGGAAGAGTACAACGATGAGTATTGCAGGGGTTTTAGACCGGTAGAATGGTGAAAGAGATAATGAGTAAAAAACTTATACAAGTGGGATGGAGTGATGAAGGTGCTTATAAAACCAACCAACATGATCAACCCAACCCTCTTGCCAGGTAAAAGTGATCACCATCCCTTTTGTCGGATAAGACTCTTGGACCTTGTCATCTCTTTTACCAAATAAGATTTTGCTTTCTTGTTAAATTTGTCCACTTAGCTAATTAACTTAGTAAACACTTATCCGATAAGCATTTAGAAGACTACATGTGATAAGGGTCTTAGGAATATGATAGACCAATACGTATCTAAATGGCATGGAAAAGATATATTTTTTGAAACTTTGCTATATTGTGTATAATTGTTTAAGCTTTTAACCAAATATTTAACTCCACGATATAGCAAAGATATACACAAATAAAATGCAATAATTGGATATCATTTGTACCCTTAACATATAACCATCCTAAGAGCATCCACAATGTATGAGCTATTTATCAAGCTTTTTCACAGTTTTTTTCTTACGCATTATTACCACCTCAACAATCTAAAAACCTCTACATATTTCCACTATATGAAAAACCTCATCCAAGCTTTTTCAAAATTTCAAGGTCCCACCATTTTAACTTAATATCATTTATATTTTTATTTATAAAAATAAATACAATTAAATTATACAAATATATAATTTTATTTGAGTCGAGCCGAGTATCAGGTAGTTCGAGTCGAGTCGTTAGTATCTCGAGTCGAGTTTTGACCGAGTCGATCTCGAGTAGCTCACGAGTTGTCTCGGCTCATTTACACCCCTAGTTGTATAAAATTTAGATTATCAAGAAATCCGTAGAATTCCATCGAAACATTGGGTTATTAAAAAATACGTAAAATTGTATAAAAATCTTAACTTTGAGACATTTATTTAAATATATAAATATATATATATTAATTAAATATTTTTATTAATATATAATAAAATTTAAATCTAAAAACGATATATAAAAAATATAACTGATTAATACGAGATTTTTATAAAGTTTTATAAAGTTAAAATAGATTAAATACGAAAAACCTCTGAAAAAGCAGATCGTGCAGTTACGACCTATGACGCAAAAACCTACGAAAAACTTAATCCGAAAAACCTTTACACTATGTGAAAAACCTCAAAGTGAGGTTTTTGCTTTTTAAAAAACCTCTGAAAAACCTGTGAAAAACTTTTGAATAAGTACATTGTGGATGCTCTAAAAATACACACTCAGAGAGACAAGATAAAGATTTGATTCTGTCTCCAAAGCAAAAATCAACAACCATCTTTTCCATTGCCAATTAAGTGTTCTCTTCCCCCAAAATATCAACACAAAAACTACATGAAACCTAACTTTAACACAAGCAAATGCAGATTACATCTAGACACGAGGCGGGTATTGCTTGGCCTGCTGCCGGACTCTTTTCTTGTACTCAACCAAATCCTGCAACAAACACGATAATAAGTGCCATATTTTCTTGCAAATACGTAAAAGATAAAACAGGGATTTGGAATCAATAACTGGTTTTTGTTGAAAACCAACCAAAAAACGCTGCAGTTTTACGAGACTTGAATACATTAGACAGTTTGCAGGCTGTGGTGTCTTTTTTCCAACATTTTTGCACAGAAAATGGTTTGTGTGCAACGAAAAAGCTAGTTTTTACGTGCTGATAACAAATCAAAGATAGCATGATTAATTTAGATTAATTACCTTGGTAAAGAGGCGATGTAATTCACCTTGGGCAGCTGATGCAGGATTGGGGGTGTCCAACAGTTCTTGGATGCCCACAAGAAGTTGTCTTACTGTTATTGCTGGTCTCCACCCCTACAACATAAGCATTTCTAATAAGTAAACGAAGTCTACAAACCAAACAAAGTGTACAAAGTCACAAACCAGGTTTTATATGTTGTTTCACATGTGAAAATACACTGTTTATAGAATGTTACTTCACATATGAAACATTTAGAACTGTTTTTTTGTTTTACATATGAACCAACATAAGAGAACTCGTTTGCTTTGTAAGTTTATATGAACTATTGGGTTTATGTCTTAACTAATAAGTAGCTTACACTTTGTTCACTGAGGATGGAGAGACAAACAGCTCCGCTAGCATAAACATTTAGATGGAAAAAGCCTTGTGGGAAATTGCACAACGGAGGTTTGCTTGGATAATCTTCCGTAAACTTGATCGTAAGTGGGTAATGACCACCCTCCCAATCAGTCTTTTAAAGAATCACAACAACCACAATATTAGTTGTAAACAATGACATAAGTAGCATATGACAAAAGGTACATCTAGCCAGTTATAACTAAGCGATGTTATACCAAATTGTTACCCGGTAAGTGCTTACCGGCAATAGATTCACCCTTATTTACCTAATCGTGTAACAAATTTGGCCATGGAAATGGCTTGTTGGTAAGATCATAAACCCGGTAAACACTTATTAGGTAAGAGTCAGGTTCCCACATTTAGTGGTTAAGCACTTTCGGTCCTTGTCACGACTCACACACAGTCAATAAAGGCTATGTTGATAAGGTAGTTGATGACCGATAAGCTAGCTTATGAGGGATAAGGTGGCTAATGAATAAGGGGGTGTTTGGTTGGGGGTATTGAGCAGTCAGGAATGGGAATGATAATGAAAACTGCTGTTTGGTTTGATATTATATAATGGAATCATTCCTGCAGATCCATTAATTTCCATTCCTGACCAAATTGGGGGGAATGGAAATTTTATTTCTACTTGGTTCTTTTTTCCACCCATTGTTCCATCTATGGATGTTAAATGAAATATCTTTTGTATTTTCAAGTTGGAAAAACATATTTTTTAAATATGAAACAATTTTTCATTGATTATAGTGGGTTAACCAAACAGCATCAATGCAATACTCATTCCTATTCCCATTCTCCTGCATTCCCATTTTCATTTTCATTCCCATTCGGGTCAACCCACCCTCAACTGAGAATCATGAGAAGCAGTACTGGTTTCCCTGAAATGAACCAAACGCCCCCTAAGATGTTTGGCAAAAACTAGTTGACAAGGTAGCTTTTGACTATAAAATGACCCAAAAAAAAACATGTTTAAGAATTGGTAGCGTAAATCAGTAGGTGACTAGGTGCGTATCCATATGTAACAGAGGATGACAAATATGAGTTCGTGTAATGACCATCATCCAATTTGTTAAGGGTTCAAATGATTATATGGGATAATGAACCATTATACAATTTAATAAGGGTTTAAATGATTACTCATCTCAGTTACTTTCTCTCCTCATATCCCAATCGTCAAACCTTAAACAGTTATTGAAAATGATTTTTTGATAAAACGTTGAAAAACAATTTGATTGCTTTTCTTTTACAAGTGAATTCATAAGTTACATTGTCATTTAATAATCAAAATAACTTTATTTTATTTGCAATCTTTGCAACTCCCGAACTCCAAAAATATTGAAACGAACCACAACTGTGCTTAGCGTTAAAATCTTCAAAAACCCTGATTTGCCAATTTAATAAAACATAAATCTTTTAGATTATTTTCACTAGTGATCATATCTGATTTTAATACAATTAACAAAAAGGAATTGGGATCCTTTTTACCAGAATGCCTACCCGATAAGCACTAAAACCTTGAATCATAGGAAATTACCAAAAAGCCCTGCACTTTTATCCCCAATTGCGGCAATCGGCGGAACCGCCAATCTCCACCGCGATCCACCGTAAAACCACCGCTACGGCGGCGGGATTGGAGGTTTCCGACCTACTAGTAGAAAATTAAAAAACACACAAAATTAATAAAAGAGAAGAAGATGAGAACTTACCCCAGCCTTCCCAGGGATAGTACAATGCCAAACCATCAAATTAACTGAACCATCGGGACGAGTTTCCGGCTTGGCCACAAAACCCTAATTAACGGTTAAAATCAGAATTGAAGAAAATGAATGAATGAAAGATAGGGTTAATTAAGGAGAGTAAGTAGTACTGACATAGGGATGATTCTTCCGCCATGCTTTTCGTTCTTCCGTAAGACGGCCAAGAGCAACACCACCTGCCATTGCGATTTGCGAAGCCTTTCTCTTCTTCTCTCTGGTCTGGATTTCGTAAAGTAAACTATCGCAGTTATGGAGAAGAAGACGGAGGGATGGCTTGAGACGTACGGAAGAGCAGGAGTCACTTCGGTTTTTTTTTTAATATTATTTATAGTGGTTGTGTACCCTGGAAGGATCGGTGACGTAGGATTATACACAATTAGTATTTTATTGTTTTTTATTTCTTTTAAGGCAATAAACTCACACACGCATCCGCGGTATCCGGGCATCCAATTGGGCAGCACCGATTAATCCGCAGCTACCCGGCCCAGTCCATGTAGACTGGACCCGTCTAAACACGACTAAGGCCGACCTATTGCCGAGCTCGTATGCCCATAAATTGGCATATCCGTATGCCCATGACTAACGCCGACCTATGTGTTTTCTTGATTTTGAGGTAAATTTTGTTTATTATCAATTTGTTATTAATTTGTAGTAAGCTTAAGTAAATTTTCTTGTTTCTGCCGGTCGGCAACCTGTATGAGTTCTATTAGCTCGTGTTCCTAGAAAGGGGATAAACGAGTAGTAAATTTCAAATATGCAAAATTTTTATAAATGCATCAACCATACACGTGTTCTATTTATGCATGTTAGTTTTTATTGCATGATATAGAGGGTGTTTGGGAGTCCATTATAAAGCTCCTTTTTAACTTATTAACTTTTCCAAGAAGTTAATAAGTTAAAAAGTTGTTTGGCAATCTAAAAAGACTTTTTGAAGCTCCTTTTTGATAAGGAAGGAAATGGGATTTTTAAAAAGTAGCAAGATCCTAACTTTTTAATTTGAAAACTCCTTTTCCAATGCTAAAAGACATTTATGCCCTCCTCATTTGCCCTCCTCATATGTAAGCATGTCCATTTTGGTCATTTTACACATATAAGCAAAGCCAAACACTTTTTTGAAAACAACTTATTGACTTATTAGCTTCACCATCTCAAAAAGCTAATCCAAACATCTTTTTAAAAACTCCTTTTCCCCAACACCATAAGTTAATAAGGACTTTTGGTAAAAAGCACTTTTGCCCTCAAAATGGAATCCCAAACACCCTCATAGACTAGTTAATTATGTAGTTTATGACGTGGCTTAAAGTTCGGGTTATATTATCCACCTCATATCATAGTGGTTGTACTTTTAGAACGTTCCTACTTAGACACATAGCTTCAATAGTATAACAGTGGTTTGAAAAGTAGCCAGTTTCTATTATAAAGGTCTCAATACAATAGTGCTTTAATTATTCGTAAAAAACCAATTTATGTCATATGAGATAAGTTTACCCAGTCATTGAACAATTAGACATTAGTTTGTTCCGGATAATGATATCAATCTGCCCGTTCTTCGTAATAGTAATGCCATTTTAGTAGGTGTGTTAAGCATGACATTTTGTGATTGTACAATATTTTCATAAGACTAATTTTCCCATTGCTTGGCATCCATGACGAACACTTGAGCTTTCAATACGATGAGGGCATCAAGTTGCACTAAGGGGCTGCTTGTTTACCTCTTAACAGTTGTATTAAGAGACAACCTCTGGAATGTTAAGAGGTAAAACTTGTTTAGCAAAAAAAGAACTACCTCTTAATGGTTCTAAAAGCCTATGAATTGCTTTGTATCTTGGGCCTCCCTAATTATTAAGCGCTCTGATTTTATTTTCAACAATTATCAAACAACTATATTTCATTTTGCACTATACTATAAGAGTCTCTTAATCATTTTGATCACTTAATCATTAAGCACCTAGCTATTCAGCAACTGCAAACAACCCATAAGTTGCTCAATGCATGGAACACACCCCTTTTGTTAAAGTGGCATCCTTATAATGTGGAAGTTGTCAACTTTATTTTTTTATTCTATTTGATCGAAAATAAGTGTTGGACAATATAAATCTCATACACTTTTAAAAGTGCATAATGTATTTTTTAGTTAACGAATGGACAATTTTTAAATACGCATGCTAACACATTTGAGAATTTAGTTGTCTATTTTTTTTAAACTCGACGTTTTAGGGACAAACATAAGTAGAAATATGGACAAGATTGAATTGGGATTGAGCGAGTTATGAAATTATTTATTTCAACGTCTTGTATAGCCAACCATAAACTCAATTAGCTTTATAAATCGAGTTTATCATATACCTCAAGAGTGATACGTGAATGAACCAACAAGACACCTCGTTTCTTTTATTCAATTTTATCTATTTTATGTTGTGTTGATAAATTAGGCATGAAACAAACTAATTCGTTAGACATTTATTTCTGTTAGTAAATGTAATAGATTATTAAATGCAACGAATACAAGTTTTGAGATTTATTCATGTATAACTTGTTTGTTAGTTATAGTTATAAAGTCTTATTCGGATTTGGGGGTCTAGGAAATATGCAACCATTCTTAAATTTATGTCTAAAAAACTTTTCAAATTTAAAGCTTTAGAATTAAACTACCTGTTTGTTAGAATGGCATCACTTATACATTGTTTGTTTACACATGGCTGAGCAAAGTGATCATTGAGGTTTTCTTCAAATGGCCGGCCCTTCATGATCGATTTTTTTGCTAGACTTTCTGATATGGGATCTTAATTTTTTTAATTGATTAAGTACAATACCGTAAAACGTTTATAAAATCTAATATTAAACGAAAATGTTTAGTAGAACATGAAGAAACAAAATATTATAAAAGATCTTGTTAATCTTCAAACACTTGTTGAAAGACTTGAAAACCACTTTGCTATTGGAGCAATGACTTAAAAGAGAAGCCCGACATCCAAAGACTTGAGGGATGTCAAGTGTTTGAAGATTGACACAATGTTATATATTAACCCCTACAGTATAATAAATATTTATATATTTCATTTTTTTCACAAATTATAATAATGTTCTATTTATTAATAATGTCACGTGTTGTTGTTATTTATTTATGTTAATAATAATGTTTTTTATTTATTATTAATAATACATTTTATTTTTTTCACTATTGATAGTAATATTTTATTTATTATCTACATTAAATACATGTTTTAGGTTTAGGTCTAATTTTTCAATATTGTATTATGATATTTTTATAAAATTGCATGGTATTATTAAATATTATTTGTTAAAAAAATATTCTGGTTTAAAATAATGACAAATTATAAAGTAGGTTTTATAACACATTTCAATTAGATGGAAAAAAAGATTTCAACAAATTTTCAAATAAATAGGAAAAAAAAAAGGTTTTAAGAATATTAAACATTTACTTTAAAAGATTCTCAAGACTTTTCTCCAAAACAGAAAAATCAGGAGAGATAATATATATTTCTTTTTAAAGCTAAAACAACAAAGATAATACAAAATTCTTCAAATTTAAGAAAATTCCAAAAAACTAATCACAATAAAAAAGAATATATTTAATACATTTTCACAAATGAAATAAATAAATTTATAGTAAAAAATTATGTTTAACTAAATAAAGTAATAACATAATTTTTAAATAAAACACTTATTCTAATGCATTTTTATTTTACTTAAGGGTGTTTATCGAGTTGAATTTTGGGTTTTTCAAATTCTTCGAATCAGGTTTTTCCGTATTTCAAAGTTTTTTAGATAAATTTGGAAGTTGATTCGAATTCGAAATGGAACATGTAAAACCGATTCAAATTCGTATTTGTAGAATTCTAATCGAGAATTCGGTTTTATCCGAATTCAG
The DNA here is from genome assembly GCA_030169165.1 of Centaurea solstitialis. Lineage (NCBI taxonomy): Eukaryota > Viridiplantae > Streptophyta > Magnoliopsida > Asterales > Asteraceae > Centaurea > Centaurea solstitialis. The sequence continues at coordinate 17,760,532 of CM058046.1, forward strand.
TTGAAAAAATATTCTACTACGAGGGGATAAAAATTAATAATTTGAATAAAAAAGAGTTTTGACTTTTAAAAACCAAACAAAGTGGTTTATATTAAATCATTCAAGTTCAAATCTATTCAAATTTCGATTTTTATGAATAACATTTAAAACCCTTAATTTTACTCCAATTTCATTTATTTGTTAGAAAATTACATTACTTTTTTAATAATAAAATAAATTAAAATAAACAGGGGATTTCTTTCTTTACACAGCTGGATTTGCTCAAAGTCCACCTTCTGCTCACCAACACCATGTCGGAATCGGAATATGGAATTCCGATTTATATGAATACGATTCCAATCGGAATCCCACATTCCAACGAAAACGACACCTAGTTCGTTGGCCGACAATTCCATCCTCCATTTCACCATCTTCTTCTTCTACCTTCCATTGGAATCCATATTCCTATTATTCAATTTCACCTATCAGATTCATCATTCTTCCTTAGATTCAAAGCATCCTTCCTTTGATTTCTACATTTCAACAACCTAGTTAGCTCAACTCACCTCCATCATTCCCTCAATCCATCACCATCACCATCAACAACCACCAGAATCACCTCTTCAAAGATCTCAACTCTCTCTCTCTCTTCCTGTGCATTCATATCACATCGCCGGAGTAATTGAGCATTCATATCACATCGCCGGAGTAATTGACCTCCGGAGGTGGAAATTGATCTGATCGGAGTAAGTAAGAAGATGAAGTTTCAGGTTTTACAGCAGCAGCAGAGCCACGCCAACCGCGGCCGGAGCTTGAGAACCGCATCGCCGTTAGATTTACCGGCCGACGGCGGCATCGCCGGAGGTACTACGAAATCTGTAGCGGCGATATTCTGGTTACTGTTACACTGTTTATGCTGCTTAATTTCTCTAGTCCTTGGATTCAGATTCTCTCGTTTAGTGTTCTTCCTTCTGTTCTCGACTTCTTCTTCCACTAACAACCTCTACGCCTCCACGTTCACCGCTCCGTTCGCCGCCGATATCGCCGAAACCCTATCCTTCACCACTTCGCTTAGAAACATCTCGCCGCCGCTTAAAACGGACGCCGTAGGTAGTAGTGGTGGTGGTAGTGGTAGTAGTAGTAGAGTGGTGGTTGGGCGCCATGGGATCCGGATCCGGCCGTGGCCGCATCCGAATCCCGAGGAGATAATGAAAGCTCATAGGATTATGCAGATTGTACAGAGGGAACAGAGAGTTCAGTACGGGATTAAAAACCCTAGGACTCTGATTGTTGTGACTCCTACTTATGTTAGGACTTTTCAAGCTTTGCATTTGACCGGATTGATGCACACGTTGACGAATTTGCCCTACGAAGTCGTGTGGATCGTGGTGGAAGCCGGTGGCGCCACCAATGAGACGGCGGCGTTGCTGGAGAGATCGAAGCTTCGAATTAAGCATATCGGATACGACAAGAAGATGCCGATTTTCTGGGAGGCTCGTCACAGATTGGAATCCGAAATGCGGTTGCAGGCTTTGAGGTAAAATTGACTAATTCGTGTGGTTGAATTTAAGATCAAATTGTTGTCATGATTCATGAACTGATTATAGTTAGATGTAATTGTTGATTTTGATTCAGAGTTGTGAGAGAAGAGAAGCTAGATGGGATTGTTATGTTTGCTGATGATAGCAATATGCATAGTTTGGAACTCTTTGATGAGATCCAAAAGGTCGAATGGATTGGTGCCTTTTCGGTTGGGATTCTTGCTCATTCCAGTCGTTCAGATGAGGATCCTTTTGAGGCTCCGAAGAATCTGAAGGAATCGGATGAGAAGAAATCAGCCTTGCCGATCCAAGGTCCGGCTTGTAACTCGTCTGATCAGTTAATTGGGTGGCATGCTTTTAACTCTAATTCATACCGACAAAAGAGGGCAAATTACATTGGGGATATGGCAATTGTGTTGCCCCGGAAGCTGGAGTGGTGCGGGTTTGTGATGAACTCGAGGTTGGTATGGGAAGAATCTGAGTTCAGGCCTGAGTGGATTAAGGATTTGGACACGGTGGTGAGTGGCGAACAAGAAATTGAGAACCCTCTTTCTTTCGTTAAAGACTCTTCTATGGTGGAGCCATTAGGGAGTTGCGGAAAGAAAGTGATGCTATGGTGGCTTCGTGCTGAGGCTCGTGCAGATAGCAAATTTCCTGCCGGGTTGGTTTTCTTACTCGAGTTACAATTCAGTATTCGTAATTCTTTAGATATTGTCTATTCATTATTTGATTATATTTGTGTTAAAATTACCATTTTTACCCATATTAGTTGCATTTTTGGCAAATATCACTGTTTTAGGAGTTCCATGATAGACTTTTCTCAAACTGTTTTAGGGTAGTGACATCTTTAGAGGCTATTAAGTGATATCTATTGTGGATCATTTAGTGAAAACTTATAATCATATGCATAAAGTACATAAAGATTATACCATGGTCATGTTTGACAATCATCAACCAACTTATTTTCCGAGTTTTAATGAAAGATCTCGTTTAGTAAGCCATAAACTTTCTTGAAAAGCTATTGTAGATAGCTAATTGGGCCTTTTTTTCGTGGTTTTCCAATTATTCCCCTTGCATATTTTTGGGTCGTTTTAGATTGTCATTAAATTCATCAACTAGTTTTTATTATCAGCTAGCTTGCCAAATATAGCCCAAACCAGAAACCAACCAACCTAGTAAATCTCACTTAGAGGTAGAGAGATGAGGGTGCGTAGGTCTATTCAAGAGGTAGACAGACTATTTCAGTTAAAACCCACGGCTTGCTAAAAGAAAAAGAAACAAGGGAGCAAGCTACCTAGAGATTTATGTTGTTTGCCAAATAGGAGTACATCAATTGGCAATGGCAAATGCGTAACTTCTATATGGAGAAGAATATACAGCATCAAGATCATGGAACATTGTAGATTCCAATATAGATTTACTCCTAGAAGTACTCACTGTATCTATCTGCTAGAAAACATCTTTGATGGATTTACACTATCTAACTAATATGGAAGTTTAGGATTTAGCTCACTGTAAGTAGTAACCATTACACTTATGGGTGTGTTAAGTTGTGAATTATAGAATTTATAACCTATAACCAAAACCATCATATGTAGACAGCTTTTCATGATATATATATATATATATATATAGAGAGAGAGAGAGAGAGAGAGAGAGAAAGGTTCATGCGAGAAACATAAATTTTTAAGAAAGCGCGAGGACGATTCTCAACCACTCATCTGGTCAATAAAGGCGACTTTGACCGGGTCACCCTCCTTTAATCATCTCCACCCTCCATGAATCGCGTCAATCCTCCGTGATCGCCTCCACCGTAACCGAAAATGTGTGGCTGAGAATCGTCCTCACATTTTCTTAAATTGACATCGTTCTCGTTTGAACCCACCTCTCTCTCTCTCTATATATATATATATATTGTGTGTGTGTGTGTGTGTGTGTGTGTGTGTGTGTGTGTGTGTGAAGCATTTTTGGTGTCTTACCTCATGTGGTTTTCATGGATCATACTGGTTTAGCAAGGTATACACAATAGATATGTATTGTCTGGCTGTGTTAGATGCATACATTTTGGAAAGATGAAGATTGTTGAGAATTCTGTTATTATTTTTGAGGCAGATGGAGAATTGAAGGTGGGTTAGAGGTGACAGTGGCGGCCAAGAGAACGCCATGGCCCGATGAGGTCCCATTGAAAGAAAACGGGCAGAGGAATGCAACAAAAACACAGACACCAAGATCAAGACGCAGTTCAAGAGGCAAGAGAAAACACGAACGTGTCTCAGCCAGGAGTTCCAGAGAAAGAACCGAGAACTAAATATCATCGTTCTTTGGTGTTTGATTTCATACAGAATTATATATGTTCCAAAATCCCGGATGGTAGTAGTTGTTTTTCTATAGTTTCCATCTTGATTTGATTTGATTCATTAAAATTCGTTGTTGTATTAATTTTGGCATTGGTGTTTGTGAAAGGAAGGAAAGAAGCAGGTTGTTGTTAACTTGTTATTATTTAGTCTTTCTTTGGTTGTTCATTTGCTCATTTCTCACGAACTAAAACGATACGGGTTTCTGATATAAGCATAATAGCAGGTTCGAGAACGGGACTGTACCCATTGTATAACAAGTCGGGCTTGCCAACGAGCTAACAGGCCTAAAAGGTTTACATTTAAAAAATTATATAATAATAAATAATTTATGTAAAATCATTCAAAATACATAATTTCTTTTCGACTATTAAAAGACATAAGATATACCAAGATATACAACTTAAGAAAAAAAGGTAGGTTCACCAGATATGGAGAATGGACTTTTTGCCTCTCCAAGGATTATTAATCTTTAAAATTTGGAATCTTTTAACAACAAAATATTTAACTACCTAGTATTTTAAGATTGGGAGTGGAGACATACTATATGACATTGCATATGGTTATATATTTGGGAGGTAGTTGGTACCAAAAATCACATTCTGAACATTATTAAATAAAATATTATTTATATAAGAAGTTTAGTTAATTATAACTTATAATTATATTTCGGATTGGGCATGGTCGGTCAATTATTTTTTACATCGTCCTAGTTCGTCCAATAATTAGTTTAAGGTCCCATCGAAAGCCTCTTTTCTAATGGGTCGGACACGCGAGGTCTAGTGGGTCGCTTCACATGTAAGCACCTCTAGTGTTATGTGTCTCAAACGAAAAAATGAATTCCAACTAAGAGGGCCTAAGACAGTAGTCAATTCTAGTTCTCCTTCTAATCTACTATTTGATTTTTGAAAAGCGAATAAGGCATGATCAAAGAGTTACAATTCCAATAATTTTGGTGATGGAGGATGAAAATCAAATAATGTATTTTTTTTTTTAAATTTGGAGTAGAGACAGGCTAAGAGATATTACAAGAATCAATAGAGTGAAATAATGATTAAATCTACTGAGATCATCCTCACTACTTTCTTCAATCTTCAATTCATGTTCGACTCACCATGTACAGGAACGATTATAAGGATTTACATGTTTAAGGTTTTAGTTTTTAATGTTTATTTAAGTCTTAGGTGTCACACATAGTTATCATTTACTCCCAAGTTATATGTTTGAAAAAAAGTAAGAATAAAACTTATGCTTTACCAAATACCGCATTATAACGTGCTATAACATACCATGAAACATCATAACGCATTACAACCTTTTGGAAGTCGAGCCATAGGATGAAGCCATATTAATTAATGTACCAACAAAGCTAAACCTTGATGCCATAATGGACCATAATAAATCATATAGAACCATCTCCACATGAAAGAGAGATGAGAATTCATTAACAATGATACTTAATTCACATGACTTAATCATATCATTTTCATAGGTGGGAATGGGGTTTTAGTGGAGGGCATGAATGTTAGCTGTCACATTGACCCCATTACAATATATCTATCTCTCACCCTAATTCTTTCTACTTTCTACAAACCAAATGCTACAAGCAATTCCTAACATTAATTTCTAAAACATCATTTACTTAATTCTAGACCAAATCATTTTCATGCCAACAACATATTCGGTGTAATGAACAATAACACACCAGATTTGATATAATAGTCATTTATATCAGATTTTGCACCAATTGAATACGATAAAAAAAAGTATAACTAAAATCTTACATTTAATGTAAGATTTGGTATAATACTATTTATTTATATCAGATTTTGCATCAATTGAATATAAAAGAGAGTATACTAAAATCTTACATTTAATGTAAGATAATATCCATTAAAGAAAATTTACTGTTTACGCCAGCTTTTACAAATTCGATACATCTACATACATTTTACCTTCAAATCCTAGAATATATTGCATTTGGGTTGAATTTCAGCCATCAAAATTGTCATTAGAAATTTGGAGTCATTGAAAAGTGGACTCTAATTAAGAAAACCAAAAAAATACCACATCTCTTTAAATCCTAAAAGTCAATTAAGTTGCTTCTATGCATTTTTATTGGATTAGATAAGTTCAATATTCATTATTGTGAGTTGTGATGTCACTTTCTTCCTATTATTCTGTTTTGGAAGCAATAACAATAAGAACGTGATTCACCTTCATTTGAATCATTTCTGCAACATCCAAAAAATGGTTGCTGTATTCAACAAGGAGCTATTAAGCTGGTATCTCATCACTCTTAAACTCAAAGAAACCGTAGATGCCGGTTACCCAAGTTCCAGCCGCGCAATCGAACTTCCGACCCTCGAGAATCAGCATCCACCCGATGCCGTTCAGATCGAGATCAACGGTGATACCGAGAACCCGAAAGACGGCCCACCATCCCCGGAATCCGAATGGCTGATCACGGTCAGAGAAAAGCTCGAGATCGCCCGGAAAGACGACGTGGCGGGCACGTGGGGAAAACTCTGCATCTATAAAGTCCCTCAGTATTTACGGGATGGCGAGGATAAAGCTTACATCCCGAATATCGTCTCTTTGGGGCCGTACCACCACGGAAAACGACGTCTTAGAAACATGGACCGCCATAAATGGCGGGCCTTCTATCAGATCCTCAAACGTTGCGATCACGATGCGAAGATGTACGTTGATTCGATCAAAGAACTCGAAGAACGGGCACGGGATTGCTACGAAGGGCAGATTACGATCAGCAGTAACGAGTTTGTCGAAATGATGGTTCTCGACGGCTGTTTCGTTCTCGAGCTTTTCCGTGGGGCGGCTGAAGGGTTCATTAAGCTCGGTTATTCTAGATGCGATCCGGTGTTCGCGATGCGGGGATCGATGCATTCGATCCAACGAGATATGGTAATGCTGGAGAACCAGATTCCGTTGTTTATACTTGACCGGTTATTGGGCCTCCAGTTCGGGCAGCCGGACCAGAAAGGGTTGGTCGCAAAGCTGGCCCTACATTTCTTTGACCCGTTAATGCCGACCGATGAACCGTTGACGAAAAGCGACCGGAATAAAATGGAATCGTCACTCGGGTTTGATAGCCCGTTTGACCCGTTATCGGACCAATCGTACCTCCACTGTCTTCATGTATTCAGACAGAGCTTATTACGGAGAGGGCCACAGCTCGAACCGAGAAGATGGATCAAGCGGTGGTCGCATAACAGTCGGGTGGCCGACAAGCGGCGTACACAGCTTATTCACTGTGTGACCGAGCTTAAAGATGCCGGAATCAAGTTCAAGAAACGAAAAACCGATCGGTTTTGGGACATCAAGTTCAAGAACGGGATTCTAAAGATCCCGCGGCTCTTGATCCACGATGGGACCAAATCGCTTTTCCTCAACCTCATAGCATTTGAGCAGTCGCATTTGGACTGCGGGAATGAGATCACGTCATACGTAATCTTTATGGACAATTTGATAAACTCCGAGAAAGACGTGGGCTACCTCCATTACTGCGGCATTATCGAGCACTGGTTAGGGAGCGATTCAGACGTGGCTGATCTCTTCAACCGCCTCTGTCAAGAGGTCGTTTTCGATATCAACAACAGCTACCTTTCGGAGTTGTCGGAAAAGGTTAATCAGTTCTATAATCATCGTTGGAACGCATGGCGAGCGAGCTTAATGCATAACTATTTCAGCAATCCATGGGCTGTTATCTCCTTCATAGCAGCTGTCATCCTGCTGATTCTCACTTCAGCACAGACTTTTTATGGTGTTTATGGGTATTACAGACCACCTTGAGTCCACCAAAGTACCTTTTTCCTTTCTATTTGCAACATTTTTTAAATTATTATTTGGTAACGTGGTTGCTCGAGCCAGCTTCTATGCACCTCGACTAATCTCATGGGATCATTAAAATAACGGTCAGAAAAATCCTCAGTAATCCTGAGAAGAGTAAGGATACTCGAACTACCTATGAATTGATGGTATTGTATTGTGACATAATTGGGGTACTTAACTCCATTGGATTTGCCAAAAGAGACCACAATAAGATAATATTTGCAACACTTGATGGTGATATTAAGGCGATGTTTGTTTTTTAAGAGGTGTTATAAATTTAATTTCACTTATGATTTTTAAGAGGTGATGCTAAAGTCTGAATCAATAAAATTGTTTGTTTTTGTAGACTACAAACATTTGAATATGTATAATTGTCAATTTTATCTCTAAAAAAATTAACTTAAATATGCCAATTGAAGTGAACATTGATGATCGAAGGACGAAACAAAAGAAAAAGGGGGAAATGATGTTAGCCAACTTACAAGGTTGTGAAGTTTTAATCAATCTCACACTCTTGAAGCCCGATTTAACCAATTCAAGATATTCGAGAAAACCAATTTAATGTTTTGTGTTTTTACAAATTTGGGGCGCATCTGGCTAAAACCAATATTGAAATCAAAAGAATGGCGTTGAACGAAAATAAGAGGTAATTAAGTTGTTGTGTTATCACTTACTTTATCAAAGGATATTAAGGGTTAAGAGGCTTTGAAAAGAAAAAGAAAAAAACTGAATTGCCTTATGTTTGACCAAATCAGACATAAGTAGCAAATAAGAGCTGAAAACCGAAAAACAAACAAGGCTAAATTGAAGAGCTCTTTAGAAAATAACTAAAGCTTCATTCATGTCTATGATGTTACGGCTAATGAAAAACCTGTACGAAATGAAAATGACCGAACAAACGATTAAAGTTACGGCTAACTTCTTTCCCTACTAAGATGTGTGTCGAGGGATAGTACAGGAAACAAAAAAAACCTATGAAATAGTTCGATCTTTTAGTCTCGGGGAAGAAGACTCGTACTCTCAGTCGATGATGCCCTCTTTCCGTTGTACCTCTGTAAAAGAAACTACTTAACAAATAGTTGTGCAACAAAATAAGTGTTAAAGTTAGAGTAAAATGAAGGCTAAAGAGTACCTGTTTTCCAAAGGAAAAAGGGACATATTTGTATTTGACCATATGCAGTATCTGCTTCTTCATGGTGAGTGCAAATAAGATGACCCAATAAAAAAGGAGTATAGGCCAAAAAACGGGCACGTCGAAAATGGTGAAAAATGTCATGACAAAAGCGATGCAGAAAGCTTTTGTTATCGAGTACCTATCATCAAAGAAACAAGATTATTTAGATCATCGAATTGCACGAACAATTTGCAGCCTTTAATGCCTTTAATATCTAAAGGCTGCTAATGATGTCTTACCAACTCGAAAATTTGCAAACGTTCTCCTAGACCAACATCCATGTCGAGATTATTCATGTTACTATATTGGAGACCAAATATTATTATATATAGCTCAAACAAAACCTAAGAAGAAAATTGACATTAACAAGAGGCATTTTCCCATGGTTCTTAGAAAGTCGAAGAGAGACTTGTGTGGACGGCAAAAGTATTTTTTGACTTGCAAGAATTTCTCTATATGTATTAGATTAGAAGCTAACTAAGAATAGAGTCAAGGCAAAAGGTTCGAGACTGGTAACCCCAAGATTGGTTATTGCTGTAATATTTGTTACAATCCAGCTGATAAAGTATAATGATGCAACCTAAGGGTAGAGCCCAAGGGTTCAAACTTCACCAAAAGCAAGAAGTGTATGTGTAACATCCCTGGCTAACCATAGCACATATTGTCCGCTTTGTCCACACACTAGGAGACACAGTTTTGAAACGCGTATGATAGAAGAGGTATCAAGTTCCTTACAAGGCAACCTTCGTTCCCCTCCCCAACCAATGTGGGATCTAACAATGCGAGTATTTGTGGCATATAGTGCAACATCATACTTTCGTGGGGCAAACAAAACCAAACCAAGTAAACCCAGTATATACACTCCCAAGGTGGGGTCTGGGAGGTAAGATGTATGACCTTACCTCAGTCCCATGAGACAGAGAGATTGTTTATAAATAGAGACCCTTTTTGTATAATCAAATTATCAGTGCCTTAAGAGCAGCTCTAGTATACTAGAGTACTAGAGCAGATCTGGTATCAAGACATTGAAAATAATCTTACATTCTTCATCCTAATCAATCAACAACGTTTTTTAGGCTAACCAATCCATGACCAAAGTCTCCAAATAACAGTTGGTATGAGAAACCCAAACCACACTAACAACAAACCTGTTGCTCTTGATATATTTATTCACTTGTTCCTATTCAATTTACTTTCACTCCTTTTCTTAAGGTTCTAGCCCTACAATAAATGCCTCTAACCACTCAATTTCTTGGGCAGGGGTGGTGCTACACTGCTATTAATGGCATGCATCAAGTTAAACCAAGCTGTCAAGTCAACTGAAATCAGGAACATAAGTGGGGCGCACAAGCATGACTCTAATGAAACTTGTAACCCATGAAAGGCAAATTCCGTTTGAGTTCTTCAATGCTCAAATATCTCCTAAAAGGGTATACTGGCTCCATATTCAGAAAAACACCAAAATCTGAAGAGGCAAAACAACTCTCCTCGAGAAACTTCATATATCAAAGGTACATGAATCCTACTCTTCACTCAATTGGCAAACCATTTAGTCAAAATATCAAAAGTGTTGTCTGTCCACACAGCATTGCCACATGGAAAAGGTTGTTTTATCTCATAAAGTCCAACAACATTAGAAGTTTGACTTGCACTCTCCTACACATAACATAACAGCTCCTCTGCTTTTCATAGCCACGTATATCCAATACTAGTAGAAGAGCTATAGACAGTCGTATAATTGTGTCAACAACGACCTGCTGAAATCACATTGTTTAATGTTTCTGAAGTTATAAACAATCATAGTACAAGTATTGGGTTAACCAATGCATATATGGTACCGCTTTAAGTTTGTGTTTTTGCCATTCCCCTGTTTCAAGCATAACCCTTTCTAAATCAAATTCCATAACTCATACAGTATTTTGCTTAAGCGATTTACAAAAGTGCTATACATTACACAACGATCAATGGTAACCTCATGGCTCAAATCCAACCATTACCCAGCTTTGATTGGAGTTGGTAGAAATAAGTGAATGGGAAGATAAAATAAAGATCGAGTGTGAAATGCATTACCTGGACTGATGCTACGCAGAGATAACAAGTTTCATCCCTCAATCTTCATTATAATTTGCCAATTCACTTAATTTTATCAAATGTAATCAAATCCGGGTTAAGGTCAAATTGAAACCAGGAAGTACCACTGACCATTATGTAATGTAGGATCATTTTAAATCTCCTAAAACACATCGTATGGATTTGAATTATGTAAAAACTGATTCAGAAGGAGGCTATGCTAACAAAAACCTTTAACAATAGTAAATTTGCTATGCTCAACCTAGCATTTCTGAGCTTGTACTTTCAATGTTACAACTTCAAGAAAACTTCGTAAGCAATGTGACTTATCATTATTATAACTTCAACTCCTCTTCTTTTTGGACCACAGTCATACCAAAACTAAACCATCAACTTATTTCACACAGCCATACCCCACATATTTGTTCAAATACTTCATTTTATTGCATTGTCATCCATAGATTTCAGCACATCAGTACAGAATATTCATGAGCCAAGCTAAGCAAGTGGATAACCCATAATCCTCCTTTCAAATGCTGAATTCTCCATTATAGAGAACAGTAAACATCCTACTAATCACTCCAGCAATTAAAAAAAAAAACTTATAAAAAATAAACATACATATCTTCAGGGAATCCATTTAGCTAAACAATATGAAATCAACTAATAAACGGATAATTCCTTTGCTAGCTTGAATATAGTGACTTGCTTATTCAGACCATACCAACAACACTTAAATGTCTGATAACAGTGTCATAGTTCTTTTGTACCTAAACAACATCGGATTATTTCACATATCACTACAAATTGGGGAAACTTTGAAACCAATAACTTTACCAAATTGATTGCTCAAAACCCTAACTCATCTTCCAGACAGAAATTTTTTCAAATAGAATCCAGTAATTAACATCACTAAAATCAGCATCAACAAAACAATTTAACCGGTGGCTTTCAGAAATTATCATCGAACAGTTTCTAACCCTAATTATACTACAAACAGACTATCTTAAAAGCAGTTCTTATCACCATCAATTCTCGTGTGTTTTTAAGTTGCTTGATCCCTAATTTCACAACTTTGATCCTACTCTACCTAAAACCTAAATCATATACAACTAAATCAATACCTCACTGACTCAATAACGCAAACGAAATCACATATTAAATAACAATTAAAAAAAAACTTCGAAATCAATGAAACTACAGAAACTGTAAAATTACCAAAACTTAAACTCAGGAAGACGACGAACAAACGGCCGGAACTCATCGGAGCTCCGAGAAGGCAGCGTCGGTCCATCGGAAAGGTCTTGGAATTCCGGATCAACCTGAGGAGACAGAAACCCTATGAGGAGGTTAAGGATGTATATCCCTAAGGCGTATGAGACCACGTAAAACCCTTGCACGAAGAACACGCGAATGGCGTAGATGAACGCGATGGCGAAGAAGGCGATCCACCGGTAGAGAAGGAACGGCGTTGACTTGTCGAGCAGATGCTGGTAGCGCTGTGAGAACACGAAGCCCCACCGTTGGACGGTGGCCGCCGGCGTCTCCACCTCCTGCGACGGAGTGACTGACGGTAGGGCGTCGGTGTTGGGAGTAGGTGTGGCTCCGGGATCCATCATCTTACCGCCGGCGACGTGATGAAAAACCGATTTGGAGATGGACGGAATATGGCTGTGATTTTTGCAAAGGGTAATAATAAATCTATATTTTATTACTAAATGATATCATTCTTCTTTTTTAAATAACCTAAAATGCAAAATAATTAGCTATTTGTTTTTTTACACTGGAAAAATAATTTTTTTAAAAGGGAAAATGTAATTTATTTCATTAGGGAATATCTGATTGGATCTTTGATCCTATTGATTATTGAATTAACAACATGTTCTTTATAAATTGTTTAAAATAAAAATTCCTAAAGTGAGTATTATACACATGTTGACATTCTACTTATATATGGTAATATTTTTATAAATTTATGATCTTAAAAATATCTTGGTTTTGTTGCAGTCTTTCTCGGTTCTTGCCTTATAGCGTTTTTCATAAATTTTTGGTCTGCTTGAAAAGAGTGATGGTTTTGCCAAAACTCCTTTCCTAGTGTGTCTTTTTTTTGTCGTTAAAAAAAAGATCTTAAAAATATCTGAAAATTTATAATGGAAATAATACTAATTCAATTTTATTCATAAATATAAATAAGAAGTTAGTTTTTCTTTCCTCATATCAAGTTTTAAGTGATTTTAGCTTTTTAAGTGGTGTTAAAGTATGAATTTCGATGATGTTAAAGTTGAAATTTGAATTAATAAGACTTGTTGTTTTTTGTAGTTGATAAGTGTTTGGATTTATTTAAATTGTCTATTTTACTCGATATGAGTATTCGGTGTTGAAATTATATTTAAATTTATACAATTTTCACATATTTATTTTCGGAGAAGCAAAATATATGAGATCACAAACGTAGATTGCTCGCGGCTATCATCATTAAGAAATCTACATCTAAATTATAAGATTAACATTTATTTAAACGAAAAGAATCAATTAAGAGAGGTGATGGTCGATTTGGTAAGGATCGATTGAGAGAAGTGGTTGAGTAACGTTAGATTGAGAAAAATGATCGTTGTTGAGGTCTCGAAAAAAAAAAACAAGAAGCAAATAAGTGGTTGATTTACGTTTTACCAAATAAGAGGACGGCAAGACATAAGTGAGTTGAAAAAAATAGAATCTACCGTATCGAACTAGATATAAGAGGCTAATAAGTTTTTTTTTATTTTAACAAACAATACCTTATAAAGAATTTGCTGTACCAAATTATTAACAAAAGCCTCATTTTCACCCTTTTGAATAATCTGATGGAGTCATGGAGATGCTCTTGAGCAATCTATCATTAATGAACTCTTTGGATTTAAAATCCAAACCTTTCTTCAATCAAATATCATATTAGAATAGATTTTTTTAAAATAAAAACTCATAGACCAAACCAAACCTTTACAAGATCTGAACAAATTACTTCTATAATCATCATACTTGGCAATTTGGAATCAAGTGTTCTTCCTGAAAGGTATTTTGGAAATTTTATTACCTTTAATAACCTAGGCTTGGATCTTAATGCAAAACGTATTGTTGGTTATCTTTAAATGTGTAATTGCGTCTAAAATATAGCAATGACATGATTAATTACCAACATACTATTCATCTTTTTCTATTTTTACCAACATTCTTTAATTTTTATCAATTACATCATTAAACTATCAAAAATTTTCAATAAAGCCAAGATTTAATTTTTTTTCAATAGTTTCTACCCCAAATTAAGAGTAAATTACATTTTTGGTCCCTGTGGTTAATACTCATTATCAACTTTGGTCCCTCTTTTAAAACTAATTAAAATTTTATAAATCATGGTTACCTCTTTATTTTAGTTTTAGTCCATTTGAATAAATTTAATTATAAAGGTTAGTTAGTTTAAGGGTATTTCTATACTTTCAACCTTTCTTTTGTTATTTCTCATTGTTGTCTTATTATATCATAAAGTAATTTAAATTTCATTATTAAAAATAATTAAAATAATAGATTAATTTTAAAATAATTGTTAGAAATACTCTAAATGCAAACCAATACTCTAATTTTAACATAAAACTCGATGGAGGCCAAAAGATTCAGAGAAGTGATTTAAAATACAACTTTAATCTTTCCATAAAATTATTTATAAGCTTCTAGTCAACGGGGTGTGGTTTCTAAACACATATTGGCTCTAAATTGTCGTATATTCAAGCTAAAAATAAAACGACTTTTTATATTGAAATGAACGGGAGATAAAGAATTTATCTTTCAAATTTGGGGTTTAGGTAAACATTTGCTTTAATGTATTCTCCAAATTGGAAAAAACCATTAAAAAGTGGTAACATTTTAAAATGCAAATGATTCCTCAAAATATTATCATCATGAATGAGAAATAACTTTTTATTATATTATTTTTTATAAAAAATCTTAAATTTAAATATTTACAAGGGATAAGTAATAAATAAAAAATTATTATATGTACAAATCATTTCAATGAGATAATTAATTTGTATTAGGGAGCCTAGTAAACTACTGTGTTTGTCTCTTTGTAGTGGGTCGTGCGTTATTGGCTTTGTGTTTGTTGTGTAAACCTTTGTTTGTGG
This sequence comes from Centaurea solstitialis, assembly GCA_030169165.1. Taxonomy (NCBI): domain Eukaryota; kingdom Viridiplantae; phylum Streptophyta; class Magnoliopsida; order Asterales; family Asteraceae; genus Centaurea; species Centaurea solstitialis. Next base: position 17,775,656 of record CM058046.1, read on the forward strand.
TAATAAAGTTCTGGTTGTTAAAAAAATGATATAATTAATTTTGTAGTTCTGAAAATATGAACCCATGAAGATAAAAGTATTATAGGAAAATTATCATAACCATGATGACCAAAATTGTAATTAGTTTTAATTAAAGAGGGAACAAAGTTGATAATGAGTATTAACCACAGGGGCCAAAAATGTAATATACTCTTAATTTGGGATAGAAAACTATTGAGAAAAAAATATATCTTGGCTTTATTGAAAAAAAATTGATAGTTTAATGATGTAATTGGTAAAAATAAAAGAATGTTGGTACAAATAGAAAAAGGTGAATAGTATGTTGGTAAAAATGGTAATTTTCCCTATTAAGAAAAGGCAATGTTCGATTTAAGAAATACCATTTTAAGCTACCAATTTACAAATTAGTTATTAATGTAAAAATTCCAAAATTGCATTTGGCTTAGAACGATGCTTTAGTACGTTGATAAACATATCCTTGCACTATAAATTAGTTTTGTCTTTCGTTATTATGATATGAGATATTTGGTTAAATAGACTTATAAAGTTGGATTCCACATTCAATCGCTTACGTGATGTCTAATAAAACAGCATCGTACAAAATTAAAAGATTATCACTTAACAAAGTAGCATACCTAACGAATGTCATTTAAATGGTGGCCTAGTTGTTAAATGTCCCTTTATCGTTTCATTTCATTTGGACCATTCAATCAGATGCCTAATGTTACGTTCTCAAAACTGAAGAGCAGTTACAGAAATTCCGAGTTAGGCCATTGGGAATATTTCATGTTTTGATTCCAGGGGCCCTAAAGACCAGTTAAAAAAAATTCCCAACGGCCTCCGAGAAGGATCCCAATTTTTTTTTTGGGAAGATTCGCCTGGACTTTGGCCAGACTACATCCTTGGCAATTTTTACCGAGAGCTAAAGCATGCTCCCCTGGGATTAATTGTCAGTTGAGCTAATCCACAAACAATTTAACATTGGTACACTATAATATACATATCGGCACACGACATATGAGGGTTTGTATATTGATAACCAAATAAGAATACAATCAATATCTTACCTTTACAGTGATTTACAGTTGAGCACACAAGGGTATGTCTTGAATCTTTCAAGAAATCAAAGCATAAGTTTAAGCACAATATAAATATGTAAGCTCATTGAATAGAAATCAGAAATTAACAAGAACAGGATGAGTTTCTTTTACCTATTCAAGTATGTCCAATATGGTATGGTTTCATGAATCATGAGTTATCATTTGAACTGCTACTGCCATTTGACCTCCTCATGAAACTCCTACCTCCAAAAAGCCCAAACCTTGTCCTGAAAACAGATGATCGACCGCCATTGGCGCACGAGCTCGAGCTAGCAGACAGAGCCTCAGGTTCAGTAACAACCATATGTGGAAGCTCCACCACATCCTCTTGATCTCCATTATCACTAGCACTTGCCACAACCTCAGGTTCAACAACTTCAACTGCACACACATCCAAATTCACCACCAATGATCCCCTCCTAGCTCTTAACCAATCCCCAACTTCAAAAGTCACATTCCTACACTTCTTCACCTTAATCTTCACCAAATTAGGGCAACCCCATCCAATAGCTTCAATCCCTTCATTACTTACATTACACCCCTTGATGCACAACTTCTTCAAAGCAACACATTTCGATGCGATACACGAAATCCCCACATCGGTTATCGTCTCACTTCCGCAAAGAGCTAATCTCTCCAATTTCTGACAGTTTGTAGCAATGGCTTCTAAACTTGTAAAGCTAAGATTGACTCCAACTAAAACCAACTCTACAAGGTTCACACTGTATTTTGCAACGGCAATCAAACCATCATTTCCTATCATATTCGTTCTCCAACCATCGATATGAAGCTTTCTTAAGTACTTACAGTGCTCAGCAACAGCAATCAAACCTGCATTTGTGCACTCTGGAGTCTTAACAATGTGTAAAACCTCCAAATTAGCACAATTAGATAGAGCCGAGAGACCGATATCGCTGACATGAAGCCTCTCGAGATGAACTTCAACTAAACAGTTATCCGAAACCGCGATCATCTCCAACGATCTGTCCCAATCTCCTAAGCATCGAAGCAATTTCAACGTTTTCAACCTCTTTGAGCCGATAATCAAAGGCGCGAACACCTGTCCGTTGTAAAGCTCCTTAAGACACACGGATCTAAGCGACGAAGCCGCGGCGGCACCGCGGCCGATCTCCGCCGTGGATCCGCCGTCGTTGATGCCGCGTAACCGCTTCACCGAGAGCTCCTCGAGAGAAGAACAGTTCTCGAGAAGCGCGTTCATTCCTTTAGCACCAAACACACACGATCCAACCGAAAACTTCTTCAATCCGTTACAGTTCTTCGCCATAACCGCCATACCTAGATCGGTGATTTCGCGGCATCCGCGGAGCTTGAGGCGCGTGAGGTTAGGGCACATGGAAGAGATCAGGATCAATCCGTCGTCGCCGATGCTGATCGATCTCCGGTCGCACCGGAGAGCGAGCTTCGTGACGGAGTCAAACCGCGAAAACGTCGACGGAATGAACTGTAGGAGCTCCGATTGCGCGTTGAGAGCGAGGCGGCGGCGGCTCTGGCCTTCGACGAGCAGCCACCGACGGCAGACGAGCGAGCAGCGCTTCCGGTCGCCGGAGCTGAGGAACTGGAAAACTAGGGCTAAACATTCATCAGGAATTTCGTATGTGTAATCGATCATTGAAGTAGTAGTAGTAGTATCATCAGAGATCTCGATGAACTGCAGCTTTTTGGACGTGAAGGCTAGGGTTTCTGGCCGGCGGCCGGTGGAAGAGAGTGTGTGAAGGCGGTGGTTGACCGGCCGCCGTGCGTCGGAAGAAGACGATTGGCCCATTCAGGTTAACGGAGATGATCCATTTTCTGTTGTGTTTTTCCGTTAATTGAAGTGGTTGAGTTTAAATAGTGGATGGAAAATGTTAACGGAAAAAGGGATGTAAAAGAAGTCACGTTAAACGGGGTTTATTCTTCCATTATTAACGTCTTTTTTCCACCACGTTACCACCTATTAAGTTTTTCAATATATGGTCATTAATTGTCCTTAAATGTTAACGTGATAAAAGATTGAAGAAATAAGATTTCAAATTCATTTTTAAGGCAAGCAATGACATTAGCAATAAACAAAAGCAACAACAAAGTTGAAAGAGGGATTTATAGGGTTGAGAACCGTAGGAAAACAAAACACCCGAAAAGAAAGACAATTTGAACAACTAAAAATTAGAGCAAAATATCCAAAATCCAAACAATCAAAACACAATAAAAAAAATAACTAGTAAAATACATTAATTGAAAGATGAATCTAGAACTGCAACCAAAATCAATCCAAATAGCAAGACCCGACAATATTCTCTAAACAAACTTGAACTAATTAGCCAACAAGTCCGTAACTGCTACACCAAGAAAGATCAAAATTTTTCGCACACATAGGTATCCAATTATAAGACAAACGTTGTATATTGTATAAATTGGTCGATTTAAATGTGTGAATCTCTTCCAAAGACTTGGTTGTTTCGGTAAAGCCAAATAAAGTATAAAGTGCTACATACCACCACTTTTCACAAGGGTGGACAAGAACTCGGGATGTCAATAGAGCATGCATTCAATTATTCAAAGAGGCCGACAACGATATAGTTGTGTTTTTCAGATTTAGTATGCACAATGTTTTTTTTATGTTTTCATATGAAAATTTGTGTATTTTCATGTGACTTTTTTTCTATATCAAGGTTAGTGTTTTTTTTTTCCCTTTTGAAATGTTTGGTGTTTTGTTGTGAATATTCAATGAAAGAAACTTATTCATATAAATGAAATAGGTCTCATAGATATCACCAAAAACTGTTTCTTACATGATTCGTAGTCTCTCTATATATGTAGAACGATATATACATTTTTAATCTATAACAATATAAGAGTTGAGTTTCAATGAGTATTTGGGGTTAACTGAAAAACGTGAAAAGCGATTATCAATCGTTGGATGAAAAATAGATGCACATTAGAATGAGATGCATCAGATCAAATTATATTCTAAAACACAATTTAAAGGACATAATGACATAAAAAGTGATCAAATTATTTTTCAAGGTGTTATGTTTTGGATTTTTATTCTAATTGATGTTTATTTATAAACATCTGAAAAACACAATAATTTGTAAACTATATAATTTTAACCACAAGTTTTGAAAACCCAACAAAACTTTCTATTTTGAGTTATAAATAAACCATTGAAGTTGCTAATTTTAAATGATCAAATATCTAACTCTTACAAACTCTTAGACAAAAAGCTACATTTAAGTTGCTAGGAAGGTTTATCAAACATTTACCCAATGTCCACTTGCGGAGCATGGTAAGAATCGCTAACCTTATACGGTATAAGGCATATAAAGGATTAAAAAAATCTTGCTCTGTAAGAAAGAAGACTATTACTCGGTAAGTGCTTACCGTGTAAAAGATTTTACCAACAATCCATTTTAATGACCAAAAATGTTACCCCCACCTTTACATTTTTACTAAGACTACAACCATTCACAAACCAACCCAAACTCATTTCAAATAAGACAAAAATATTTAATTAAAAGAAAAATAAAAAAGAAATAAATATTTAGAAGGTTTGTGCAAACGGTTTGCTGCTGCAAACTTAGTTTGCATATTATTTTATATTAATATGTAGATTTTTTAGATAAGTATATAATAGTTTATTATTAATGATAGATTTTATAGATAAAGTAGTTATTAGGTGTCATTATTTAATTGGTTAACTTAGTTTTTTATAATATAATTTTTAAGATTGGTTTGGATTGTGAATAAAGTTTGAAAAATGTTAGATTGAATTGGAATTAAAGATTGGATATGTGGAAGAGAGAGAAATTAGTTTTTTTATTAAAGATTGGTTTGGTTTGGTTTGTGGATAAAGATAGTCTAAGAGCATCTCCAAAAGCTACTCCAAAATGGAGATTTTGGACAATTTTAAGCTCCAACAGATTTTCCAAAACTTTTTTTAAAATGAAGAAGGCAGGAGAAAGAAAGCAAAAATCTCCAAATTTGGAGAACTTCCCAACAATCTCCAAAAATGATTACCGTGAAAGAGAATTACCTTTTTTACTGTATTCCACCGATAAGAAATTTTAAAATGAAATGTATAGAAGAGATAAAATAATATTTTATTAGATATATATGATATATTAATAATATAAGTAATGATACTATCTCCAAAATGGAGAACTTGTTGGAGTTGAATGCCTTTTCTTATAAAAAAATTTAGACTTTGATTTTCATTTTGAAGGTGTTGGAGATACTATGATAAACACTTACCAACTGCCCTATTATTCTTCCATTTAAAACACATAATGAAGCCAAAAGCAGGATACCAATATATTTGTTGGATTAACAACTCCTTATGTAACAAAAAAGGCTGCAAATGATGTATGTCAATATTATACAACAAAAACACAACCCCCTTTTAACTACATCCATCCTTTCAGACAACCAAAGGAGAAAAGCCATCTCCATCAAGTTGTAGCAGCTAAACATTGTGTATAACAGGACCAACAGAAAGAAAAAAAGATAGAACATAGTTTTGCATCAAGACAGCAAAAGATGTAGTAGTAAACTAGATAGCAGCAATAGGATAGAGAATAGATGATCACCATCAGTAAGTCATAAGAGGTGACCCACTGCAGTGCACATCAGAAGCATCAGAGATCCTTTGCCTCGGAGATGATGTCGTGTTTGCCGCCACATCCACCTCAAGATTCACGATGCTTTTCCGCTTTTGGGTTTCCGGTTTCGCTTTCATCCCTTCGATATCCTCGGGTATCGGGTTCAACGATGCTCCTTGCTTCTCTTGGTTAAGAAGCATCGCTTGAGCTTCTTCCACGATTGATGCATCTTCTTCTGCGGCGTACAGTATCCTCTTTATCGCATCAATGATCTGCAAATGGAATATCATAAGATACACGAGTAAACCAACTCAAGTTTACAAGCCGATACCAAATCAAATAGACTCGGTAAATCCCCCAGACTTTGCTCTTCCCAACAAGGAAAACTAGTTGTTCCGTGAAAACCCAACAAAATAAGACTAACATACGGTGAAAAAAGCACGAAAAGAATAATGTAAAATAAATCCCACTCGAGAGCAGGGTAATGAATGTAGGCAAAGGGAGTCTCTACCCTACAAAATAGAAAGGTTGTTCCTATGAAGATCCCAGAAAAGAAAAGCAGAAAAATAAAATAGCATAAAGAACATATAGAAACAAAAGACTACTTGAGTTTACAGAACTAAAAATAAATTGAGGTGAGAAACAATACAGGCAAGTTTGAGATAACAGGAGACTGGCAGAGGATTTCGATGTCCCTGAGCTTTGCAAAGTAGAAATCCCTCTCTTTTTCAAGACTATCCATTGTTAGCTTCAACTCAGTGATCTGCATGACAATGGAATGTAAGTTTCTCATAGTTGTGTTTTTTGGGTAATCATTTTGTGTAACATGCGTACCTGTTGATCGTATGCAGAGACGTTTGTGGTTGAAGAGGGTTTAGCAGTCTTGACAGGTGGACCTGTTGGCTGTGCAGAGGGTGCATCACCTCTTCGGGAGGGGTGAGCTTTTGGTGCAGTTGTGGAACCCCTAGAGGATTGTGCTGGTGCAGATTTCTTGCCTGCATCTTTCCCACCTTTGCAAGCCTCCCTCCTTTCCAGGGGGTTGTAACTATAATATAAATGCGATAAGCTAATCAGATAACTTCAAAGTGACCATGTTAAATGGTGAAAGTTAATCCAGGAAAAATAACATTCTTGTCTATGCTAATTGGTTATTTGGTTAACAAAGATGGATTAAGCAAGCTGCTTTAGTCTTGCTCTTCTTCTTAAGCCATCATAAGTAGCTCAATATGATGCAAGAACTAAGCAAGCAGATGGAAAAGAAAAGGAAATCACAATTGGACAAGCTACCTACTTACTTGCAAAATCAACTGTAATAAAAAAAGGCCGTTTAGGTCTTGTTATGATAGCACTTGAAAATGCACAAAGGGAATACAACATTGTCTGGTAAATAAAAGCAAATTACAGTAACATTCACTCATCAATTAACTTCAGTCCCATTTGTCTACATAAAGAAAAGATCGACGCACTTCGAGTTTAGATGTCAAATGATAATTTCATATGGATTTTGCTGCAAACTTGAGGCCAAATTTACTTTTTAAAAGCAATATAAATTTGAATGTAGTTAGCCATTCTTTGCTTGAATGTTTAAATAACACATTTAAAAATTCTAAATCGTGAGTGTCTCTTGACATCCATGGTCAAAATGGAACTGTCACAAGGATGTCTTTGGCTTAACAACAACAAAGGGATAGGAATCATTTCCTTAAGCAATACAAAACACAAACAGAAAATGAACAAAATTATAACAAACAATAGCATTTTTCATTTATAATACACAAATTAAACTAGGAATCAGTAGAACTTACTTGTGACTACCACCACCACTAACAGAATCACAGTATCTCTTCATCCACTGCATGAATTCAAGGTTATCTAGCGGTCTTCCTTTAACTAGCTTGCTCACCTCAATGTGCTGTAACATAAATTAGTTAAACTATCAGCATTCCACATTAACATAAACTATAAGTTCTAAAGCATTTCACCAAACACAATTAAATTCAATAAGAAAACACACAATTCCCCCCAAAACAACCATACTCCACATAATACTAATTACTTATCACCAAAAACAACTTCTAAACACAATCCGATAATCAAAAACGTAAATACAGAAATCAAAAACCGAGAGATAATAACCTTTGTGATTTTCAATTTGTTGAAAACATCCTGAAGAATCTTATAGTTCTGAATCATATCGTACTCTGACTTAGCGTCAAAATTGACCTTATGCATCGGTACAACTCCAGGATGTGCAGCATCCATAAGCTGACAGTGAACTGCTCCAGAGCACGCCTACACACAATCGGATGCATTCCGGTAACAATTTCAGTCAATTCAACACACAACACTCATAAACCTAACCCTAGATTTCGACAAACTGCGATGGATGATAAAAATTCAACAAATCAACAACTCAACAATCAATCTAGGGTTCAAATTAGGGTTAAAACATAACAAACCTCTTCGACTTTGGAGAGACTGAGTTGGAGAGATGAATTGATCCAGGCTAAGATCTCCGATCGGCCGACGAAGTAAGCACCGTCCATCATTCCGATGTTAGTCGCCATCTACGACGTCTCTCTTTTCCGGCTGGTTCTAGAGAGAGAAAGATGTTTAGAGAGAGAAGATCGGCGACGCTCCTAGAGAGAGAAGAGAACGATGTAGAAATGGGAAGTGAAAGGCGGGATTTTGTAGAGCTTTAATGGAATTCAAAAAACAAAGGCATTAATGGGCCTAACGGCTATAACAGCTGGGCCCAACGAAGTAACTCAAGGCCCATAAGTTTAAACGGCGCCGTTTGGTATTGGAATTGATTTCAAATCAAACGTCATCTTTGACTCGATATTCTTCTGGTCAATGACATATTTCATTCATGCGGTTTGCGAATTTTATGAGTTTTTTCTCTTTTTTTTTTTTTAATTGCATATAATCTACTTCTAAATATGCCACACCTACAACGGACGAAGACACCTACCATCCACAGCGGGTATCGGTATAGATATCGGTACCGGTTGGTACCACCGGTAACACCGTCGTGGGTGAATTGGTACCACCGGTATGGAGAGTAAATAAATCGGTATGGCTATACCGTTGAGTTTCCATCCCACCCCACCCACCTCACCTTTCTCTCTATCTCTCTCGTCTTTTCTTTTTCTTGTATTTTTTAATTAATTAGATTGGTATGAAATTGGTATGGATGTGGATGAATTGGTAAAGTATTGGTAAGCTGATGTAGCGCTGACGTGGCAGCTGGTATCATTGGTACCAGGTAAAACCATTATGGATGGTCTTATAAACACTATTTATGAGTTTCTTAGTCTTTCCCCTACAATTTTAAGAGCGTGTCCAGCTTCACAACAAAAGTTAAAATGAATATTTTATATTGATTGTATTGTTAAAATATTATTTCTTTCTTCTAAATAATATAGTTGACGCATTCTTAAATTTAGAGAAGATTGCATTCTTCTTTCTTCTCTTTTATTTTAGAAGAAGTTTTAGAGAAACTCTTAAAGCAAAAAATTGCTTAAAATCTTCATTTTCTTCGTTTTAGATAAGACAATATGCATCAATGCAATGCCAAATTGTCTTTCATAAGTGTCACATCAACTTTGCCATAAACCTCTACATTAATGCAATGTCAACTCATTTTTCAAAAATGGTCTCCAGTGTTATGAAAATAACGGGAATGTAGAGAGAGGAGAGAGACGAGATCGAGAGAGAGAGAGAAGAAGAAAAAGAAGAAGTTTGTCTTCTTATTCAATAGGATCACATATTTATATACACACATTACTTGGTCCCTAAGAAATACAATGCAATATATGGTATATATCTCAACCAATAATAAAGGGATTGACATCCACACCATTTATATAATATTCCATAACACTCCTCCTTAGATGTCAAGTAAGAGTACTATGCCTCGTTAAAAACTTTACTAAGTAAAACCGTTGTGGAAAAACTTAGTGAAGGTAAAAAGAGTACCTAGTTACTCCAAATACGTTCGGGGTTGTTGCCTCATTAAAAACCTTGTCAGGAAAACCCGGTAGGATAAAACCATGATCAAGGGAAAAAGAGTGCAACACGTATTTTTCTCCCCCTGATAATCACATCACTTGAGCTCCTTAAGTTGGCGCATCCCAATGTCATGAACTAGTCTCTGAAATGTCGTATTTGGAAGTGACTTGGTGAATAAATCAGCTAGGTTCTCACGCGAACGAACTTGCTGAATAATGATGTCGCCGCTCTTATGCAAATCACGTGTGAAAAAAAACTTCGGAAGTATATGCTTGGTTCTGTCTCCTATCCTTCATTGAGCTGGGCAATGCATGCCGCATTGTCTTCATATAATACTATCGGTGGCTCCTTATCTGAAATGATATCGCATGATCCACGAATGTGTTGAATTACGTTTCTTAACCAAACACATTCTCTACTTGCTTCATGGATAGCTAGGATCTCGGCATGATTAGACGATGTGGCTACCATAGTCTGCTTTGTGGAACACCACAAAATCACTATACCACCTATGGTGAATACATATCCGGTTTGGGAGCGACCGGTATGAGGATCTGACAGGTATATGGCATCTGCAAGACCATATAAACTTCCCTTTGATGGGTTAGCAAAATATAAACCCAAATCTTTCGTACCTTGAAGATATCGGAATATTTGTTTCTCTATTCCAGTGTCTCTTTGTAGGACACGAACTATATCTCGCTAATAAATTTAAAGAGAATGAGATATCAGGTCTAGAGTGACCAGCGAGAAACGTTAGTGCTCCAATAACACTCAGATATGGTACTTCAGGACCAATGATATCTTCATCATCAGTTGGAGGTCGAAAATGGTCCTTTTCAACATCAAGTGACCTCACAACCATAGGGGTGCTCAGTGGATGTGATTTATCCATGTAGAACCTTTTCAACACCTTTTCTATATATGTTTCTTGGTGCAAAAGGATTCCATCCTTAAGGTGTTCGATCTGTAGCCCAAGGCAAGACTTGGTCTTTCCAAGGTCTTTCATCTCAAAACCCTTTTTAAATATTCTTTCATCCTAGGAAGCTCACCAAGAGTTCCTATTATGTTTAAATCATCTACATACAAGACAATCATAACATACTCGGGTCCAAACCTCTTTATAAAAATACATGGGCAGATAGAGTCATTTTTATACACTTCTTTCAATAAATACTCACTAAGGCGATTATACCACATACGCCCTGACTGTTTCAAGCCATATAATGATTTGTTCAACTTAATTGAACAATGTTCTCGAGAACTCACTTTACACGATTAAGGGAGTTTCAATCCTTCAAGAAGTTTCATGTAAATATCAGTATCAAGTGACCCATATAAGTAAGCTATCACGACATCTATTAGACGCATATCAATCCCTTCTTGTATTACCAGACTTATGAGATATCGGAAAGTTGTTGCATCCACCACGGGAGAACAAGTCTCCTCATAGTCAATTTCGGGTCTTTGTGAGAATCCATGTGCCACTAGCCATACTTTATATCTCACTATTTCATTATTCTCATTACGTTTTCGTACGAAGACCCATTTGTACCCGACAGGATTTACACATGAGGGTGTACGGACCACAGGCCCAAAAACTTCCCGTTTCGTTAGGGAATTTAACTCTGTCTGCATTGCGTCTTTCCATTTTGGCCAATCTTTAATATGCATGCATTCATCGACAGATTTTGGTTCTTGATCCTCCTCATTTTCCATTACATTTAGCGCTACGTTATATGCAAATGTATCATCGATGTCGGTTTTGTCTTGGTTCCATACTTTTCTAGACATGTTATAATTTATTGAGAACTATTCATTTTCAGGTACCTGAGGTTCTTCTGGAACCAACATGTCTAGTGTCTCTTCAGGAGACTCTCTTGGCGTTTCATTTATCATGATATGACCATCTTGATTATTAGCTCCCTTTTTCTTTTGAGGATTTTTATCTTTGGAACTGAGTGGTCTACCACGCTTCGGGTGTGCCCTAGACTCATTACTCATATTATCTTGTCCTTCTGGGACATTAATCTTAATTGGAACATTAGCAACTGGTACATGTGACTTTGTCACTCTCTTTGTAACATCCAATTTCAAAAACGGGATTTTTTTAAAGGTTTAAAAAAAAGAATTTAATAAATAAATTTATTACGAAATAAATACGTTTTCACGGTGAACCGACTCAATAAATGCCAACTAAAAATAAGTAACTAAAAATCCCATTTAATTATAAAATAAAAACCCACAAATAAATGCCAAGGTGTCGCTAGAACCGTCATCCACAGGAAAATCAAGCTGGGGCCTTGCCCTTATCCACTTCTAAACCAGAACCTGAAAAAAAGTAAACAACGAAAGGGTAAGCGAAAACGCTTAGTGAGCTAGCACTATACCTATTTCATACTGCCACGCGGGCACATACCACAACCGGTGCCATCACAATCACACATACCAATCACTTCATATCCATATCTTAACGGTTTCCCGCTTTTCGGATCGCCCCGCAATCCGGCCTTAGTGGTTACCCACTCTTCAGATCGCCCCGCAATCTGGCCTTAGTGGTTACCCACTCTTCGGATCGTCCCACGACCCGGCCTCATCAAGTACATCAACATATATACGCAAGCTATAACACAATGCACGTAAAAACCCACTCACAATTATAAAAGTGACTCCACCAAATCATGCATACATACACACGAAACAATATAAAACAAGCACAGTGTAACTCACTTGGACCGCAAAGATATCAAAGGCACGCAACTCGCACAATCCCTCAAACCGACATCCTGTGTTCGTAAAAATTTACGACTAAAGTTAGGACCTTGAAACAACCCTAAAAGTTGCCTAAGTAAGTTCCTAAGAAGTCTCATAAGCTACCTCGACCAAACGGTTTAAAACGGACTCAAAACGGAAGTCACGGGTTGCGACTACCAACGAGGGTTTTTACCTACAACTCCAATTTCGACCGAAACCATCGAAATCAAGTTCATAAAACATCCCATAACGATTATACACAATCACATGAAATTAATTACACCAAAACACTAATCAATTACACCCAAATCGGTGTTCATGCAATTACCTCCCCAAAACTTAACCGTAACTCTCATACTTGACCCAAATCATGATGACTACACCATCCAACGATTAAATGGGAGTTTAGAATTCATACCTTGAGATCTATTAATAAACCACACTTGATTCTCCGCCGTTTGTGTAACGACCAGTTTCATTTTCAACATTATTTAACAGAAATAGTAACCAACATAGCGGAAGCACTTTATCGGATTAAAAGTAATATGTATTCCCCAAAACGGGTCCAAAGTTAAAAACATTTAAAAGTAATAATAAGTCACAATAAATCCAGTTAGCAACCAAAACATTTTTAATAGTAGTTCAACATCCATTATTTTCAAATCTCTTAAACACGTCATGAACTGAGTCCTTCCGAGCATCAAGCAGGTGCCTTCCCTTTATCTTTGGATGAGGTACCTGCCACTGATCCACATAAAACCACAACGGGTTAAGCATAAAGCTTAGTGAACACAAACCTAGGTTCTATGCATGCATGAAAATAATCATAACCGTAAACTGAAAAACTGGACATGTATCATGAACCTTACTCAAGGTGTATCCACCAAGAGCATCATACTGACACTGGTACCAGGCCTCTGAACCCAACTTCCCTAGGGGTAATAATACCACCTTAGCTACTATCGTGAAAAATTACATGCCAGTTCATACATTAACCACATATACATCATGATCACAAGCATAACAATATTGAACGCAGGTTAATGTACTCACCTTAGTTCGCTTCACAACAACACAGTCAATCACCACACACGACGGAGTATCAAAAACCTATACATCACATCATCGTGGTACACATAAATAACATCTCAAGACTCATAACCGTATCTCCTAGTCTAGAACTGATTTAGACCTTCTAAAAGGGTAGGTAATTCAATTACGAACCCAACGGTCCTTTCGGAATCAAAATCGGAGTTAAGATGCAAAAGTTATGGCCAAAACAATTTCTCACACAAAACAGGGGCTAGCGATCGCGAGGCTGATAGCTAGCGATCGCTAGCTGTTTTTCCCAACATTCTGTCCGAGCTCACTATCACTTCACGATCGCGAGCCTTTTTTGTTCATGGCTAGCGATCGCTAGCCTCATCACCTAGCGATCGCTAGGTGCTGAATTTTCAGCACGAACCGAAAATCGCATTTTCTTGTTTTTGGCATAACTTCCACATACGAACTCCAATTCGTCCGATTCAAAAAGCCATGTTTTTGTTATTCCAGGCTCTACAATACTACTATAATGAAAATAGGACCAACCTAACACAAAATACTCAATTGGTGATCCAAAGATCACCAATTTCCATAACATTCGACCAAAACCCTAACTTTGATCCATACTTGATATTTGACAACAACAAAGGGAAATTGATGTTTACCTGAAGTTAGGAACCTAGTCCTAACAATAAAGCAATGATCGGTTGCACCACGATTGCACGTTTTCTTCCAAAACACCAAATCCCTTTGAAGACCTCTCCAAACCCTTCCCTTTCTCTCAAAATTGCCAAATGATCAAAAAGAGGGGTTTGATCATCCAATCCCCTACATATGTATACTTACACTTAACACCCTCCACTTTCTACATTTACAAGCAAATCCCTCTACCTGAAATTACATAAAAGACACCAAAACTTACCAACTTAACGGAAGAAAGGTTAAAACTTAACTGAATGGGAACGGGGTGTTACAGTTTGCCTTCGATAATCGCTTACACACACCGCTTAAATCCCCAAATTACCGAATTCGCTTTCCTGGAAAATCAGCCAACTTCGACTAGTTGCTGCTTCTTACTGGAGCCTCCGATGTTCGATCCCTCCGGTCAGATTGAAGAACAATGAGTCGTGAAGCCGCTGTCCAAATTTCACGACGATCCGACGGTTAACGAGGGAGAACGAGCCGATCTCCCACGGCTGCACAATCCTGACAGCAATTTCGAAATTTAACCCCAAACTAATTATAATGGATTTCAAAGCAAAACCCCAACAATACTTAGTCCTAGATTCGATTTACATCGAAAACCCAACCATAAACAATCTCGAAACATCAACAAATCAAAACCCTAACTTACGAAATCGATTAACAACGGGATTAGAAACCTTACCTTATGCGATCGGAACTCGAATCCAACCCTCGATCAACCTCTTCTAAATCGATCTCCCTTTGTCTCTCTCTCTCTCTCTCCTCTCGGTTTCTCTCTCTCCTCCTCTCTCTCTCTCTCTCTCTCTCTCTCTCTCTCCTCTCTCTCTCTCTCTCTCTCTCTCTCTTTCTCTCCAAGCAAAAGAATGAGATTAATGAGGTAAAGAGAGGGGATTAAGGTATATATACTAATCGGACCGGGCTTCCTTCTAGTTTAAGTCCACTCCTAATCCAAGCCCACAAGCAATCCTAACCCAAGTTTATTTACTATAATACTAATACTAACAACTAAAGAATAAACCTAAGTTTTAATAAGTTACGATTTTGGGGTGTTACAACTCTCCCCCACTTACACGGATTTCGTCCCCGAAATCAATCTGTGAAGAGCTCTGGATACCACTCCCACATTTCCGTTTCTTGCTCTCGAATCCATTCAGTTTCTTTCCTAGTAACAACACTACCCAACCAAAAAGTGATGCGTCGCAATGCTCCATCATCTACTTGACGCACTCGGGAGGCGTCAAGATCAACTCCTCACACAACTTCGCTGCAAATCTCGAATGCCGATTGCTGTTCTACACCCCAACACCTAATCCCGACAGTCCTCACTCGACCCTTGAAGCCTACGAGTGTGACCACCAGTGTAGGAAACACAAGCGTCAAGTAAGACTAGTCTGGATCACAACCCGACCTCCACAAATCCCTCGTACCTAAACTTCCTCCAACCTCATTATTGAAACAAACAACAACTTCGTACAGACAAACGTTCGTCCCATGCTTTACTACAATAGCATTCGAAAACTATCGTCGATCTATCAAGCATCTGCCTATAGACCCGGTTCATCAATCCACCAGAAGCAGCTGGGCAGCAGCGAGGCCGGAAAGCCTCGCTAAGAACACACATCCCGCATCTGACTCTGAACGCTGCCTTGTGGATGTCTCCCTCCTCCACTTCAGCTGGTGCTAAATCGAAGAGAATCAAACTTGAAACCACACCGCTTCCTGAGACTGCTCAAACAAGTTACAAATTTTTAGGTAAGGGATACATATTCCTGATGGTAACCTTAGTGAGTTTCTGCTAACCACTACCCATGCGATGACCCCTGCTCTTCTTCTCCACGACCCTTAGATGGCGAACCCCGAAACCAGCTACTCAACGGTAACCCTTCTCTCCTGAAAGCTTAAGCAGCCCGCTAGTTCTTAGAGCTCAAGTGATGCTAAACGACTGGGGTCCCCGCAACTGATGCTAATCCGAGCATCAAGTCGAACCTAATCTCAACATGTCTACCGGTCGGAATCCCAATAGATCTCCCGAAAGCACGTCCGAAGGTTCACTGACTACCGATACTTTCTCTCGACTGATTCCTTAAGGCGTAAGCTAAATAACCCGTGCAATCACGCGACAGGTACCGTCTCCTCAACGCGACCGAACAGAACGCCGTCTTGGTTTGCTCTCTTTCGCCGTACACGACCAACTATCCCTCCCCCACTTGGGCCTTGGGTACGAACCAACTGGCCTCCTTGATCTTCTCGGCTATAAACTCTATAAACGACAAACACTGCTCTCTAAGCAGCCACCTAGAATAACCTCGAGTCGAGGATGCTAACCCATCTAAACACGACTCCAAGCTCCTCTTATCCTTATCTATTCTTCCAAGAAGAATTAACAACTACCTTCAAAACCCATGTTGGCGTAGGGAGCGTTCTCCGCTCCTGGTATTTAGCACGTAGACAATCACCAGTCCTTCTTTCCCTTAGGCAGGGCATTTGGGAATGCTTCAACGTCAACGTAGCTGCGTCTTCGGTCCCGCCTCTGCTACAGACCTTGGCCTCCAGATTCCTAACCGCTAGATCTGTCTTGATCTTCAGGTCTATCATCCGACAACATCTCTCTCTCCAACTAAAGAGTCTAACCTAACCACAACTGCTGGAGTGTCTCTCCAACCTTAACATAAACATCTATCATTGAGTTAGGGCTTACTGTCTCTAGGTAAAACCCCCTCCCTCTATTGACCACCAAAAACTATATCCAACAACATATTCACCTAGAACCATGCCTTACGACATGCACTAACGTATTCTCAACCGTACTGCTCTAGGATCATAGTCAACCGACTGAGTGTTCTAAGGAGCCCACTACTCTCCACACTGACTCTACAGGTCTACAAGTTTAACTAACCTATAGCGCAATCCGACTCCAAACCAACTCTTTCCAAAATCTCAGGATGCCTCAAAATCCTATCAAGAATCAAATCCGAACGAAAACTATAACACGGCTTTTAGAAATCGGGACGTACGATTTTCAGCATTTAACATGTTTAGAGATCAAACAGTTTAACATGTCTACAATAGGCTTCAGAAAAACATATCAAGATGAAAGTTTTAGATCAGCATCTTAGGATTCCAACGAATCAAGAATGGACTGAATCGGGTTTAAAACGAGTCTTGTGCGAATTTTTGAAAACGGTTGCGCTATTTCCGTCTAAAACAGGAGCTGTTTCGGAAAACTCAGATTTTGGATACTTTAGCATAAAAATTACATGTTGTTCGTGTGACAATAATTTGTAGTACACTGCTGGGGGTTTCTAAACACATATCGTATGAAGTAATCCGATAAACGAGCAATTAATTATGATTTTTACAAACAACACAAAATTTTCAGCAGCTTATAACTATAAAATCATGTTTCTATATGAAATTTCGAAAGAAGACGTCCCACCAAACGAACAACTGAATTAATAGAAACACTCAATAACCTTGATCAACAAAGCACATTAAGCACAAACGAATAGATCGAATGACACGAATTAAAACATAAGGAGTCCGTACACGTATCAAATAAACGCAACGGAAATTTAGCAAACGAATATACGTAACGAAAAAAACAAGGAATCCGTTCCGGTGCTCATAATCCACCGAGTGTAAATAAGCAGTCTAAACAACTCTCACCAGTTGAGTGCTCCTAAAGTCACCCTTCTAAATGTTTAACAAAGTAATTTAGGAACAATACTGCTTGAGGTCATTCCACTATCCACATCTAGAGTGTCCTACCACACCCTCCTTTAATCATAGCTAAAGCTCACGCAGTACTTAACACTAGTCATTAGTGCACATGCAATCCTAACGACTAGATCACGCCCCCACACATATAAGTGCATAACACATGTTTAAACCTCATATAGTCATTCTTATGCAGTATCATAAGCAACAAATAAGCTCATCCAATTGTATTTACAACTCAAACATTCATCGGTTCCCTAACTGTCGTCAATCAAATTGAGATTCCCAAGATTTAATCAAATTCAAATCTACACCGGTGTTTATAGTAGTACTATTATTTGGGCCCGTACTGCTATAACCAACCGAAAATCGATAACCGGCTTGAGATCACTAGACAACAATCAAACAAGAACATGCCTAGTAACCCCTTACCGACTTCTCGAGATGTTTACATTTGAGGTTGATACCATCCTAAATCAATCTCAATCCTATCGACTAAGTAGGTAGTCCACAAACATAAATCACCAACATATCCCAAGAGGAGTTGCCAAAAATGACAACCCAAACGTTAACACATAATCACTTTGATGGCACAAAATAATCAAATACAGATAGTGCTACTCACCCCCACCTTGAAGTTCCGTTGACAGTTCCGACCCTTGACCATTTTCTTTTTCCCAAAATCTCCTAGTTTAAGTCCAACCACACACACACTCGCAAGCGTGTGTGCTGATTCTCTTAAACCTAGGCTCTGATACCAAGTTGTAACATCCAATTTCAAAAACGAGATTTTTTTAAACCGTTAAAAAATCCCGTTTTTGAAATTGGATGTTACACTCTTTTGGGATAGTGAATGTGTTTGGTAATTGATTTGCTAATCCTTGCAAGTGAATTATCTTTTGAACCTCTAGTTCACATTCTTTAGTTCGAGGATCAAAATGAGACAATGATAATTCACTCCAGCTTATTTTACTTTGATTTTCCAGCTGTTTAGTCCCTCCCCTAATGCTGGGAATTATGATTCATCAAAATGACAATCAACAAATCGAGCCGTAAATAAATCCCCCGTTAAAGGCTCTAAATATTTAATTATTGATGCAAATTCATATCCAACATATATTCCCAACCGTCTTTGAGGTCCCATCTTTGTGCGTTGTGGTGAAGCAATTGGGACATAAACTGCACAACCAAAAATCCTTAGATGGGAAATATTTGGTTCCTGACTAAAAACCGTTTTTAAATGGGAGGAGACATTATAACTTGTTGGCCTGATGCGAATTAATGTTGCTGCGTGTAAGATAGCATGGCCCCAGACGGAAACTAGTAGTTTCGATTTCATAATCATTGGTCTGGCTATCATTTGTAGTCGCTTAATAAACGATTCAGCAAACTCATTTTGTGTATGAACGTGAGCTACAGGATGCTCAACTTTTATCCCAATAGACATATAATAATCATTAAATATTTGGGATATGAATTCACCAGCATTATCTAAACGAATTGCCTTTATAGGATAATATGGAAAATGTGTTCTCAATCTCATTAATTAGGCAAGTAATCGCGCAAACGCCAAATTGCGACTTGATAATAAGCACATGTGACCATTTGGTTGATGCATCAATGAAAACCATAAAATACCTAAATGGTCCACAAGGGGGATGTATGGGCCCACATATATCCCCTTGTATCATTTCCAAAAAATTGAGGGTTTCAAACCCTACTTTGGCTGGTGATGGGCGAGTAGTTAACTTTCCTTTTGAACACGTAACACAAGTCATATCCTTGGTTTGGAGAATCTTCTGGTTCTCCAAAGGATGCCCACATGACTGTTCTATTATTTTTCGCATCATTACTGACCTGGGATGGCCCAACCGGTCATGCCAAAGAATACAATTTTTCTCGGTCTATAAACTTCTGGTTTATGACAATGTTTGTTTCAATTGCACTTATCTTAGTATAGTATAAGCCGGAAGAATACATAGATAGTTTTTCCAACACATTTTTCTTTCCGGAACTTATATTTGTAATGAGGAGATATTCAGATTCTCCTTCGTCCATAGTCTCAATATGGTATCCATTCTTACGGATATCTTTAAAGTTTAATAAATTTCTTTAAGACTTGGGGGAATAAAGTGCATTTTCGATTTTCAAATTAGTTCTTCCTGGTAATACCACATGTGCTTTTCCAAAGCCTTCAATTATGTTTACGACACCCGATATTGTGCTAATATTTGCCTTTTGGGTGGTCAAATGAGAGAAATATCTCATTTTCTTGAGGACTGTGTGTGTTGATCCACTATCCACCAGATATATGTTTTCATCATCAATTTTCAAACAATCCATATTCTAAAAAGAAAGCAAACATTCCCATGATATTATAAATGCCTAGAATTTGATAGATAAAGTATTTTAACAAAATCTCATTATTATGACAGTATAAGATTAAACTTTGGTATTTTCAAACATTCCTTTTATTGATAATGATATACTTAGCATTTCAATATTTATCAGTAATCACAACAACATTCTTGGATTTCCAGGTAAGGAGGGGAATTACACGGATTGTTTGAATCCCTACAAACCTTAGACTATTTACATCCGTTTGACAAAATCCAATAGATATCTTGCGATTTATTTGATTTGAAGATATCATTGCCAACTATAGAGTTTTTTTTTCCTTTGCAAGAGACCAAAAAGAACAAAAAACAGAATGCTTAAATTATTAGAATGCATAAAATAGAAAAAGGTTTGACATATGGATTGATCTTAGGATAGTGATTACTCGTTTATTAGAAAATCGCCGACATCTAGATGAGTCGCATTGTTATGGTCTTCAGGACCATCGTGTTTATCATTATCTTTATGCTCATAAGCAAAATTCACTTCTGCCCCTTTACTTTCATTATTGAGTGATTTTTGATAAAGTTCCACTATATGCTTTATTGTACGGCATGTGTGGGCCCAATGGTTTTCCATGCCACAACGACCACGAATTCGACCATGACCCCGACCACGTCCATTATTTTCTCTTTGATCATTATATGTTGCCACATTCGCTTCTGGGAATGGGGCGGTTCCAGTAAGCCGGATCTTATGGTTTTTTCATGAGGAGTTCATTGTTTTGCTCAGCAACCAGTAAACATGAAATTAAATCACAATATTTCTTATATCCCCTTTCACGATATTGTTGTTGCAAGAGCATATAAAAAGCGTGAAAGGTGGAGAGTGTTTTCTCTAACATCTCTTCATCGGTAATCTTTTCACCACATAGGGTTAATTGAGAGGTAATTCTAAACATAACTGAGTTATACTCGTTTACAGACTTAAAGTCTTAAAACCTCAGATGAACCTACTCATAACATTGTTAGGAATTATGTGCAGAGTTGACAAACCAAGTGATTACGCATCCAATGTTACAAGACACTTGAGGGTCACACCTGTGAGGACCTATAAGTCGAACAAGTTAGATGAAAACCCGAAATGGAGAGTTAGGATTTATAATAGTGCATTATAAATCAATTGGGTAATTACAGTCAGAATTACCAAAGTTGGAGGGTCATTAATTAATTAGGATATTATATATTTATTAGATAAATAAATATATAAATTAATTAATAAGGTTTTTATATATATTAGATAAATATATATAATCATAATTATCGTATGCAAATTCTTTTCCAGCTAATTAAAAGGAAAAGGATTAGAGATAATTATAAAAGGAAACTGAATCTTATACAAACTATTTTTTTCCTCCATATAAATAAGGCTTATGGGTTAAGGAAAAATCTAAGCTATCAGCTAAGAAAAGTCAGTTTGAGTTTTCCTCCCTCTCTCTCTCTCTCCATCGGCGCCGACCCCCCCCCCCCCCCCGGTTGGATCCCAGTTTTTGTTGTTCGGGTTTTCGTTTAGTTCAACTAGAAAAACGTTCGTTGGTCGATCACCGGTGGACTAAGTCTCAAGCAATCCAGGTAAATTGACCTAATCTAAACTATTAGGTTTAGAACTATAAACGATTAAAGATCATTAGGCTTTAATGGGTTTTTAGCTTTTATCGCTTCCTCATGATTAGATCGGAAACAGCGAGTTTCTGATCGCGTGGGTTTTAACAGTTTGTTTTAAACCTATGAGATATATCGAACCAACGAGGTTTGATAGATCTGTGTTAATCCTCGAGTCAGTTTGATCCGAGGATACCCACAAAAACCCAACAGTGGTATCAGAGCATTGTTGAAATCGTTTTTAGTTTTTTATCTGTTCATATCAGTTTATCTGTTTATGTGTGATCCGTTAAAATCAATTCTTGCATAACAAGTTTAAAAAATCTGATTTTTATGTTAATAGCTTATATAAATTTTTGATTTTTAACTTTGTTCATCGTACGAAAAACCCATCAAGTATAAACCACCGAGACGAACCACCAGTTCCGTGACTGGATCGATTCACAACCACGGCTACACCCAGTTTTGTGGTGGCGGCTGTGTGGCGGTCATCGCCAATGAACCACGGTGGAGACCGTGGCTGCTGCTAGCTGTTCAACCACCAGATTTGGTGGCAGGAACGGTGGTGGTGGTTGTGTGGCATCGCTCGGCCTTAGCCGAGTTCCACCACAAACCGAAATCGATTCATAAAAACCCGCAACCACCAGAACCCGCAAAAGCGGTGGTGGACGGCGGTGTTCGCGGCAGCAATAACCGCCGCACCCAGCGGCGGACGCCAAGCCGAACCACCAGAGAGGTGGTGGCGGCGATCCCGTGACTATCAAACCAAAACCACCAGTTCGGTGGTGGTAGGCGGTGTGCGGTGGTGATGGTGGCTGAAATCGACGACCTTAGGCCAACCGCCGGCTGCCCTAAGGCCAAGCCAAGGCGATGGCGTTAGCCGCCGCCAGACCAACCACCACTGGCTGCCTCACGGCCATGCCTAGTGGTGATGGTGATCGACGGTGCCGCATTCGATCAAGACCCGCACCACGTTCGGCCGTAGCCGGATTGTGGACAGACCACGGCAACACCACCAGCGTGGTGGTGACAGCCTTTTGCGGTGATCGATGGTGGCCACAACCACACCACAGCGTCGTGGTGGCGGTACGGGAAAATCAACCAACAGCCGGACCGCCGAGACGGTGGGGCCGTACGATAGTCGAATCGCACAAAACCATCAATCTTGATGGCAACGGAGGCGATGGTTGAATGGTGGCTGGTGGCGGCGAGTGGTGGTGACCGGACTGTTTAAACAAAACCAAAGCCATCATCGAGCCACCAAGACGATAGGTGATGGGCGGCGGTTCTTGACCATGGACTGTACCTAGGGTTTTTCCGTTTTTGGGCCTAGTTCAGTTATCAGGCCCAAAAGCCCAGTTTTTGGACCAAGTTGTGGGCCAAGAGGGGCTTATCAGTTTTCGGTTGTTTTTATCCAAATTAGTCGTTTTAGAATAATTTTGTATAATGTTTTATCAAAACCATTTAAAATTCACTCTTTTCAAGATGATCATTCCAGTTTAATATAATTTTTGGATAAAAGGGATTAATATAAAACTGATTAGCTAAAATAATGGTTTTGACTTATAAAACAGTTTTTGTTTTAACAAACCAGATAAAACCCAAGTTTTGAGATAATTGAAACAAGATAATTTTAACGGATCCAGTTTATTACTCGTAATTATAAGATTGCTTTTATTATATTGCATATATATTTACGTAATTGCTTGAGCTCGATATATGGATTTCAGTTTGATTTTACATATATATATCTATTATAGAGTTTTGCCAACCTAGACCCTTGACATATTTGCGGGGAGGCCTGCGTGCCATTTACAACCCCTTATGTAATAATGACCTTAGGATAGAAATTTTTCCTTCTTTCGGGATGATGAGGCCAGTGGGAGCTACTAAGATTCTTCATCTTACCGGAGTACTAACAAAACATGGCGAGGCCAGTGGGAGCTACGCAAGTTTTGAAGCCTTTAGTCAAATAGGTCATTATTGGTCCCTAAGAAACGTTGGCAAAAACTATAATTTGGTACTATGTGATTAATTATTGTTTAATTGCATGATTGGTTGATTACTTGTGATATCTTGCATGTTAGTAGTTTTTTAAATAAAGTTGTTATTTTAAAACTAGGGAGTATCACAAAAGGGTATATAGGTTTTAATCAGTTTCTTCAAACTTTTCAAAACAATAGTTTTTGTTTTAAAACCTATGGAAGATTGTTTTATATAAAAGGCAAAGTTGACAAAAACAGTTAGTTTTAATCAACTAGGTGTGCCATTAAAACAGTTAGTTTTAATCAGCAAGTAATTTTAGAACAGTTAGTTTTAAAATCGCATGCATGTTTGAAACAGTTAGTTTAAAACATCAGTGGCCTTTATAACAATCAGTTTTTCAAAATCCTGGAAATAAAGTTTTGCAAAACCCCGAAAATCATAGATCAGTAGTGCAACCCATCTAGGGGCACCTTCGGCGTAAAGTACATAGGCGTTGTAAGTGATCACACATTCAGCGTCTGTGTTCAAACTGAAGCTGAAGGGGTTACATAACTCTGCGAATTATCTCCGGGTGGTACCGGCCAGAGTATAGTGATCAGGTCCTCGAAATGGTGAGATCTGTTTTGGTACTATAATGTTCACCGGGTGGTACCGGGCCAAAAAGCACTAAGAGGGACTAAAACATGCACAAGTAGTTGCCATAGTCCCGAAAAGATCTAGGAGTCATGTCAGCTAGACATGATTGGTAAAAGTCCTTACCTACCGAAATAAATACGGGTCTGGTGGAGCAAGAACATTACGCACATCAGGACGTATGAAATAAGAATCCTAGTCCAATAAATTGATCATTTAAGGGTTTATTGATATTTTATTGGAAATTAGTCTATTTACAGTTGCTAAGACCAAAAGTTTTATTTTGTGTAGATGGCAAGCACTGTTACCAGCACTAACAATCTTTCCCTCCGCTCTATCCTAGAGAAGGATAAGTTGACCGGCTCTAACTTTCTCGACTGGGAGCGCAATCTGATGATTGTGCTCAGACATGAGAGAAAGTGGTATGTGCTTGAAGAGCCACTTGGGGAGGCACCTCCGGCAAACGCTCCGGCTGCTGCCAGAAATGCCCACAAGAAGCACTCAGATGATCTCCTTGATGTCGCCTGTCTGATGCTAGCAACCATGAGCCCAGATCTGCAAGCAGGGCTCATAAATGCAAATGCTTATGACATGATCCGCCAGCTGAGGGACATGTTTCAGACTCAGGCTCGTACAGAACGCTACGATGCCACCAAAGCATTCAATGAGTGCAAGATGGTAAAAGGGACATCAGTAAGTGACCATGTCATGAAAATGAAACGGCACTTAGATCATCTGGAAAGGCTTGGTCATCCTGTTCCGTTGCAGCTAGCAACAGACACCATACTCAATTCACTGTCAGAAGACTACAGGCCCTTCGTAGTCAATTACAATATGAATAACATGGAGAAAACTATAGCAGAGTTGCACTCCATGCTAAAGACAGCTGAACTGAATATGGGGAACAAGAACAAGACCAAGGATGTCTTGATGGTGAAAGACGGAGGGGTTAAAAAGAAGAATGGGCAAGCTAGCACCAGTAAAGGAAAAGGACCAGTCCAGGCCATCCAGAGTGCACCCAAGAAAGGCAAAGGCAAGGGCAAGGGCAAGAAGGTTAAGCCAAACAAAGCTAGGATCGAGAATCGCTGCTTCATATGCAATGAGATCGGTCATTGGAGGCAAAACTGCCCTAAGCGTCATGAAGCAGGTATGTAAACCTCAGAAAATTTATGATTGCTTTGACTTGTCACTTCTTACTTGTTGATTTACAAGTATACTGATACCTAGAGCAAAATGATTATTGCAGGAGGTCAGAAATGAAGTGAAATGCCCAGAGGTTGCTGAGGATCTGAAGCACAAGTTTATTTCAATTTAAGTCAAGATACTTATGGATTTAAGACAGTTGTTTTTATTCTTCTAAGTTTTAAACAGTTTCGGATAATTGTGATTTTTGAATTTATAATTCTATGTTTTTATTTTTCAAAAATTATTATCTTGACATTGAGATATCTGATTGTGCTTAGTGTTTGTATGATCCTAGATGTTGCCTACTTCAATAAAATCTATTAGATTGAAGTATTTGTATAAAAACTATCAAAACACACCAGATTCTATAGGAATGTGTTTTGAGAATAAAACATTTATGAATAATTGTTTTATGATCAAATTTTAAAGGAGAATTTAAGATATTAACTCAGATAGCGTTAATAAACAGTATTTATAAAACTAGAAAGATTCCAAGTTCTGGAATTAGGATTTTAGCAAATCCAGTTAAGTTTTATAAAAGAAATTCTCAGAATTAACTAATCAAATTTGATCAAGTTTTATTCAAATGTTTTAAATAGAGAATTTAGAATATTAACTCAGATAGCGTTAATAACAGTATTTATGAAACTAGAAAGATTCCAAGATTTGGAATTAGGATTTGACCAAATCCAGTTAAGTTTCATAAAAGGAAATTCTCAAAGTTCATTACTTAAAATTAGAATTGACTAATCAAAGTTTTGACTAAGTCAATAGTAAAATTCTGAGTAATAGTTAGTTTCTATAAAGCAAGTGGGAGCCCAATTTATTCTCTATCTAGTCTGAGATAAAGAATAAAAGATGCAATTATTGATGTATCTCGGAATTCATAAATCCAGGTAGAATAAGAATTCATAAGATATAATTTACCCTTTTAGTCAAAAGGATAAAAATTTCAAGATCCTTGAAACAAAGGTCATGACTGACTTTGAAATCAATAGTTAAAGTGTTGGATTTAAATATAGGATTCCAGTAAATTTGCCAGTATTGCAAATGGAATCTGATTTCAGGTAGAAATCATTCATCTACACAGCAACTAAGGAAAGTTGCAGTCTTACATATTCAGGAACTGGAAGTTACTCCAGGTCTCCGAGTTCATGGAATATGATAAAAGTCTAGTTATTGTTTTTATAAGGTGTTTGCAAAACAATAATTAGCAGATACAAGTGAATCGTACTAACAGACTTGTATTATTTGGTTATCACTTTGATTAAAATGGTAAACTTTAATCAAAGGGTTTAAACTAAAGATAGGTGATACTTTATTTTAGACCAGTATTTAACAAACGTTAAATAGACATTATGAAAGTTATTAAAGAAAAGACATTCAATCTTGTGTAATATGGACTATACAAGATTGATTTCTTTATCACTTTCACATTTTTGCATGTTTTTAATATATCCAGGAATGAAATCAGTTTTCGATTCTCATTCGAAATCTGTCCGTGACAACTTATCATTGTGGGAGCATGATAAGGCGTTAAAGTCATTGTGAACTTTTTGGTAGTTATGATCAGTTGCTGAGTAACAGCTACAAGTGTTGTAGACTAAAAGTTGCACAGATATTTGATAGAGTAGCAAATATCGGACGTGATCCGCGGTTGAGATTACTTCTTGGAAACAGTCATAAGTAAATCTCACAGTGGTTGTCCCTATCACCTGAGGTATCTGATTTGATATCATGAGGACTACTGAATTCTTAGTGCATTCAACCGCTACGCCGTAACAGGGTGGCTATAAAGGGTGAAACTAGATTCAGCGGAAGCCGTGGTGTCAAAGGCAGATATGCAAGATGGGATTTGCACCTCTTCTCAGAAGAGAGATATTTCTGGGCCCATCTTGACTGACTAAGTATACTGATGAAGTGCATGGCCATGCCCAAACGAACTGATTAGTTCTTTGTCGTTTACCTATCAGTAAAAGTCAGATAATCAAGAAAACAGAATCTTGAGTATTTAGAGTTGACACTTTCCAAGCTCATACTCACAGATGAAATATCGCGATGCAAAGAGAAAAGCCAAGATATACCCAATCAATGAACAGTAGTTTCATAGATACCAATTCCTTACGGAATGTTTATATCACCAGTCTGGGTATAAGAGTTCTTGTAACCTGGTCAGCCTAAGTGCCTGTCTAGGGGCCTCCTTAGGTCAGTGTAATCAAAGGTGGTATTGCCAACTTGCACAAGTGGGAGTCTGTTAGGAATTATGTGCAGAGTTGACAAACCAAGTGATTACGCATCCAATGTTACAAGACACTTGAGGGTCACACCTGTGAGGACCTATAAGTCGAACAAGTTAGATGAAAACCCGAAATGGAGAGTTAGGATTTATAATAGTGCATTATAAATCAATTGGGTAATTACAGTCAGAATTACCAAAGTTGGAGGGTCATTAATTAATTAGGATATTATATATTTATTAGATAAATAAATATATAAATTAATTAATAAGGTTTTTATATATATTAGATAAATATATATAATCATAATTATCGTATGCAAATTCTTTTCCAGCTAATTAAAAGGAAAAGGATTAGAGATAATTATAAAAGGAAACTGAATCTTATACAAACTATTTTTTTTCCTCCATATAAATAAGGCTTATGGGTTAAGGAAAAATCTAAGCTATCAGCTAAGAAAAGTCAGTTTGAGTTTTCCTCCCTCTCTCTCTCTCCATCGGCGCCGACCCCCCCCCCCGGTTGGATCCCAGTTTTTGTTGTTCGGGTTTTCGTTTAGTTCAACTAGAAGAACGTTCGTTGGTCGATCACCGGTGGACTAAGTCTCAAGCAATCCAGGTAAATTGACCTAATCTAACTATTAGGTTTAGAACTATAAACGATTAAAGATCATTAGGCTTTAATGGGTTTTTAGCTTTTATCGCTTCCGCATGATTAGATCGGAAACAGCGAGTTTCTGATCGCGTGGGTTTTAACAGTTTGTTTTAAACCTATGAGATATATCGAACCAGCGAGGTTTGATAGATCTGTGTTAATCCTCGAGTCAGTTTGATCCGAGGATACCCACAAAAACCCAACAAACATGCCTTTGGCAATATCACAGTTCTTTGGTGATCGTAGTGATCTCTAAGATTTTTCAAGAGGACAAGTGGATCTTTTATAATGAGGTATTCAGTTTTTAGGGCTTCATGTAAATGATGGCGTAAGAAAATCATTGTCTTTGCCCTATCTTAGGTGATACACAAGTAAACTGTAACGCCCCAAAATTTGGAGTAAACAAAAACTTTCATTTAAGAAAGGTGGTAACACAATTTACGCCAAAGCGTGAGCTCTTCCCAAAAACCGGGGTATAAATTGAAAGGATTATGTGCAAGACAGTAATTAGGATCACTATGTCCAATGTTATAAGACACTAGTGGGTCACACTGCTACACACCCAACCCGAGACCTATTGGATTTATCGTGTGGAAATAATTAATTAAGTTTAATTATTTAATAGAGAGAAAGGAATAAATAATAAATTGTTTATTTATTATTTATCAGATAAATATAATTACTTGATTAACAGGTTTGAGTTAATTAAGGAAATTATTGTGGATAGTTATTTATGGATTGGGATTCTTAATATGATTACCATAATTACCTATATAAATATAGGGTTAGGGTAATAGAATTATAACACTGATTTCATAATTACTTTCTCGCCAAGAATCCCAAACCTCTCTCTCTCTCTCTCTTGTCGGCGTTGACACACACACACACACACCGGGAGGTTTTTCCGATCAAATCCTAGGCGGTCTAGCAGCCAGTCTCACGGTGGTGCAGTAGCGGTGTATCCCTCACTAGCTTGCGGAGAAAAGTTTGGATCGCTAAAGGTAAACGCGAGAAAACCCCCTTAATAATTGTGTTTAATAAACTACGGATGGATCATTGTTCGGGTTAGGTTTTTATCCGTTGCGTAATTATTTATCTGTTTTTCTGACCCGATAAAACCCAACAGTGGTATCAGAGCCACTTCCGTACGTTTATCAAACCTGTTTTGTTGTTTAGGTTTTGATAAAATTGGTTTTAGGTTTTATAAAATCTGAAAATTTCGCGTTTTGTTTAAATTTGATTTTATCGTTTATCCGGTAACTCGTGGCAATCGGCGGCGGAACGGCGGTGATAACCGGCCGGACCACCGGGCCGATCGCCGGACGAGTCGTAACCACGAACCACCGTACCACCGAAGCCGTGAACGGCAACGGTGGTGGTGTTCGGTTTAAACCACCGTAAGCCACCACACCACCGAAGCCATAGCGGCGACGGTGGTGGTGGCCGTCCCTCGCGATAAACCACCGTAAGCCACCACACCACCAAAGCCATAGCGGCGATGGTGGTGGTGGTCGTCCCATAACAGCAGCCGCGCCACCGATCGGCTAAGGCAGCCACGGTGGCGGCGGCGGTCTATTGTTTTGAACGCCGAAACGACCACGGTGGTGGGGGCGGTGGCTGTTTGTTCTCGGCGAGGAGGGCAGCGGCGGTTGCGCTTCGGCGTTGCCGTCGTGCGCCGTTGTTTTTCGATCAAACGCCAATCGGCCACGCCACGGTGGTGGCGGCCGATCGCTGCTGCTACTGTGGTGGCGGCGGCTGTCCAAGGCGGTGATCGATGGTGGTTGTCGATAGCGGTTGGCAGCGATAGGGTTGTTCACGATCACAACCGCGGCCGAAGCCGCGGTGGTGGTTGTTTTAAATCGCCGGCGAGGTGGTGGTGGCGGTGTCCTCACCGCTACCATCATCCGAGATAACCGATACCGATAACTGATAATGGTTATTTTACCATTATCGATCCAACGGATAAACGCGTTTTTGGTAATTATCAGTTAGGATAGTTATCAGATCGTAATAATTTTTTAATTGGATAAAGGTTTTAATCGTTTAATTGTTATCAATTTAATTTTATGAAATTATTATTAAAATCCTATTTCTAATCCAGTTTAGATTATTACGGAAAAACCAGTTTTATCGAAATCAGTTTAATTAGTTTAATTTTAAACTAGTTTTGTTGTCATAGCCAAGCCCAAAGACCTATGGTTGTGTTTAATGCTTTATTATCGTTTATGGTAAGGGAGGCCTGCGAGCCATTTACAACCCTTTTGTACTTTAATTTTAAATAGTCTAGTTGGAAGGCCTGCGTGCCATTTGCAACTCAATTTTTGTATTTAGTTAAATTAGAATAGTTCGAAAGGAGTAAAACTCGAAGACGGAGCTTCGCGGAGACACGACCGGAGATGTTGGAGCCAGTGGGAGCACCAAGATTTCATGCCTTGTGGTTGTTTAGTCACATAGGATTTTGGACCGTCAGTTCTCGTGTTGGCTCACGAGACTGACAATAGATCTGGGCAAAAGCTATGACACTGTCTTGTTTTTATCTGCGTGGTTGATTATGATTGCTTAGTCTTAGATAAAAACAAAATTTTATGAAATCAGATTAAAGAGTTCGACTACAGTTTGTTTTTCGAACCAGTCTTTTTCAAAACTAAAAACTGGCTAAATCCTTAGGAAAATCTTAGATCAGTTAGTGTGATCCATTTGTGGACACCTTTGGCGTAAGGTACGTTGGGGCTCGAAGATAAAATCTTGGGTACCCACGTTCAAACCCCAAGCTGAAGGGGGTGAAAAGACTCTGCGATATCGGGGGGTACCGACCAGAGTACATCCAGTTCAAAATGGTGCGATCTATTTTGGTAGTTGTTACAACTCACCGGGTGGTACCGGGCCAAAACACACTAGAGGGACTAAATATGCACGGATTCAAGTATCCGATG
This sequence comes from Centaurea solstitialis, assembly GCA_030169165.1. Classification (NCBI taxonomy): domain Eukaryota; kingdom Viridiplantae; phylum Streptophyta; class Magnoliopsida; order Asterales; family Asteraceae; genus Centaurea; species Centaurea solstitialis. Next base: position 17,807,211 of record CM058046.1, read on the forward strand.
TCCCGACGATCTAGAAGTCGTATCTTCGTTTAAAGATGCGATTGGTATAAGGCGTTACCTACCAGAAATAGCATGGATTGGCTTGCGTGAGCAAACCGCCTGTCAATTCATGTGAAATATGGATTCTAGTCTAATATAATTATTGTTCTAAGGTAATAATTTATTAGAAATACAATCAGATAACTAAATCGGAATTTTATATTTGTCTGTAGATGTCTGCTATTATCTTTTATTCACCTGAGGAATCTCTCCGCCTGATAATGGGGAAATGGAAGCTTACAGGCCAAAATTTTTCCAGTCTGGAAAATGCACCTTGACAACGTCTTGGATGCACAGGGTAAGCGGTACGTGATAGAGAAACCCGTTTCACGACCCGGTTGCAATGCTCCTGAAAAGGACTTTGCTGAATACTTCAAATTCATGGCTGACGAATCTGATGTGATGTCGATTCTATCCTTTTCTACCTCACCCGAGTTTACTACTGATTTGAGGGTTAGATATTGCCATGAGGTCGTGAAGAATATAGAGAACCAGGTGGGTTTCTATAAGAAGAGTGGGAAGTATCTGATCATGAAAGAGATCTACTCTCTGAAACTGGAAAAGGGTCAATCTGTTAAAGAGCATCTCCTAGAGATGAGGAAGCTCTTTAAAAGTCTGTCACGCATGGGATACAAGGTAGTCCAGGAGGAACTTGTGCATCTCATGTGGTTCTCTCTCACGGATGAGATACGTAACACAGTTAGTGCATACATTGGAGAACCAAAGAGAGACGTGGCAAAGCTTCATGAGGATATTTTGGCCAGTTTGGAGCCAAAACTCGCAGCACCTGCTGAACTCATGGACACGGATTGGATTGACGAGCTGGGAGATCTAAGTTGCCCAGAATGCGGTAGCAAGGATATTTGTGCTCACTCGATGGACATCGACCAGCTAGACATCGGTTTGCCCGATGCACCAGGTATCTATATGATAGACTGTTTGATCACTTCTTATGAATCATGGGTACTTGATACAGGCAGTGGTAATCACATTTGTAATCATTTACAGGGATTCAAAAGAAGGGAGATGCTGGGGAAGGACCGTTCGAACCTAAGAGTCGGCGAAGGCACGATGCTTGTAGCTGAGTCTGTAGGGTCTTATAGTCTTAGTTTACCCTCGGGTCTAGTATTGGAACTTGAAAATTGTTACTATGTTCCTAGAATGATCAAAAATGTTATTTCTTTCGATTTACTTGTAGACCAAGGTTTTTATTATAAATATGATTATAAACTTATTTCTTGCTTTAAAAATGATATCTTTTATTTCAAAGCAACTCCCTCTAATGGTCTATATGTGTTAAATCTACAAGAAAATAGAGAAGTCTATCATATAAGTAAACGATCCAAGAATATTGAGGATCAGACTTACCTCTGGCATTGTCGTCTAGGTCACATAAACAAGAAACTCATAGAAAAACTCCAGAAAGGAGGACTCCTTGGGTCTTTCGATTTTAAACCGTTTGACAATTGCGAATCTTGTTTATCCGGCAAGATGACAAAGCAACCCTTCAACAAAGATAATGAAAGGGTAAATGATTTGTTGGGAATTATACACACAGATGTGTGTGGTCCCTTCAGTCATGAAGCTAGAGGAGGATACCGGTACTTCATCACTTTTACTGACGATTTCAGTAGATATGGTTATGTCTACTTGATGAGACATAAATCTGAAGCCTTTGAAAGATTTAAGGAATTTCAGAATGAAGTACAGAATCAACTTGACAAGAAGATCAAGTTCCTAAGGTCAGATCGAGGTGGGGAATATCTGAGTCAGGAATTTAACAATCATTTGATAGAATGTGGGATTGTTTCACAACTCACACCTCCGTACACACCCCAGATGAATGGTGTGTCAGAAAGGAGAAACCGTACCTTGCTTGATATGGTAAGATCAATGATGTGTCGTTCCTCGCTACCAGTGTCATTTTGGGGACATGCGCTCGAAACAGCGGCCCACATACTGAACAAAGTGCCAACTAAATCAGTAGAAAAGACACCATATGAAATTTGGACAGGCAAGAAACCAAAATTGTCTTTTCTAAAGATTTGGGGTTGTGAAGTATATGTCAAAAGACCAACTTCTGAAAAACTCAAACCCAAATCAGATAAGTGCTTCTTCGTAGGATATCCCAAGACTACTGTGGGATACTACTTCTACAATCCTACCGAGAACAAAGTCTTTGTAGCTCGGGGAGGTGATTTCCTGGAGGATAAGTTCCTCAATACAGAGGATACCAGGAATGATGTAGATCTACAGGAGGTAGAGGAAGATGACACTTCACCGATAGTTGAGCCAGTTGCTCAACAAGAATATGTTGAGACTCAACCGGAAACGGTTGAGGAGGTGCAAACACAGGACCTTCGCAGATCCACTAGGATAAGACAAGAGCCAGATAGGTATCTTGGGTTCTTAGTTTCTCAGGATGATGGAGAATTGAATGAACCGACCTCCTATGGAGAAGCTGTATCAGGCAGTGAGTCTGAACAATGGCAGGAGGCCATGAAGGCTGAGATGCAGTCCATGTACGACAACCAAGTATGGGAGTTGACAGATTTACCCCAACACTGTAGGGCTGTTGGACGTAAATGGGTTTTCAAGAAGAAAACTGACATGGACGGTAATGTGCACACCTTTAAAGCTAGACTGGTAGCAAAAGGTTTCACGCAAACTCATGGTATTGACTATGATGAAACTTTTTCACCAGTAGCAATGTTAAAGTCTATTAGGATCTTGATGGCCATTTCAGCGTACTTCAATTACGAGATTTGGCAGATGGATGTTAAGACGGCCTTCCTGAACGGGAAGTTAACAGAAGACGTCTATATGGAACAGCCGGAAGGTTTCATAGATCCAAAGAATCCTAATAAAGTGTGCAAGTTGTTGAAATCCATATATGGATTAAAACAGGCATCTAGAAGTTGGAACTTACACTTCGATGAGCGAATCAAAGAATTTGGTTTTGCCAAGAGTGAGTTTGAACCATGTGTTTACACAAAGTTCAGTGGGAGCATAGTAACCTTCTTGGTCTTATATGTAGATGATATTCTACTCATTGGAAATGACGTACCAACTTTACAGAGTGTAAAGACTTGGTTAAGCAAGTGTTTCCAAATGAAAGACCTTGGAGAAGCCGCCTATATACTTGGTATAAAGATCTATAGGAATAGATCTAGACGGCTTATCGGGCTTAGTCAAAGTACATACATTGACAAAATCCTGAAACGATTCAGGATGGACGAATCCAAGAAAGGATTTATCCCAATGCAGCATGGCATAGTGCTAAGCAAAGCACAGTGTCCTGTTTCTAGTGAGGATCAGGACAAGATGAAATTGATCCCATATGCTTCAGCGATAGGATCAATTATGTATGCCATGTTATGTACAAGGCCCGATGTTGCTTACTCGATAAGTGTTACGAGCAGATACCAGCAGAACCCAGGTGAAGCCCATTGGGTGGCTGTCAAGAACATTCTCAAGTACATGAGACGCACAAAAGAAATGTTCTTGGTCTTTGGAGGATTTGAAGACGAGATTAGCGTCACAGGCTACACTGACGCTAGTTTTCAGACCGACAAAGATGATTTTAGATCACAGTCAGGATATGTATTTACCCTAAATGGAGGCGCGATCTCGTGGAAGAGCTCGAAGCAAGATACCATAGCGGATTCAACTACAGAAGCAAAGTACATTGCAGCATCAGATGCGGCAAAGGAAGCTGTCTGGCTCAGGAGTTTTATCACGGATCTAAGAGTTGTAGCCAGTATCTCTAGACCCATTGATATTTACTGTGATAACTCTGGGGCAGTAGCACAAGCAAAGGAGCCCAGAGAACATCACAAGTCAAGACATGTACTCAGAAAATATCACCTCATCCGAGAGATTATTGGAAGAGGAGATGTGAGAATATGCAAGATTCCGACGGATGAGAACGTTGCAGATCCGCTAACAAAGCCTTTAGCTAGAGCAAAGCATGAGGGCCATACTAGTTCCATAGGAATGCAGTACCTGGATACTAGTAGTTAGTTTATGTTATCGATTATCAATGTAATTTTTGAAACATTATGAAAGTTTATTTCACAGTGTGTTGGAAATAAAGAGATACTATTTTAAAGATGTTTCAAGAAAAATTACTTTTCGCATATTTAAGGTTATCCATGATTTTTCACGAGTTCGAAAAATCTAAAATTCCGTAGCAACTTATTGAGATGGGAATCTCAGTAGGGTTATAACGCTATTATGAAGTGTTTAATATACAGTTGATATAGTTAGACATTCATAGATACTTATCAGAGTGAATAGGTATTGGATGTGACCAGTTTCAAGTCTGCTTCATGGAGCCTTTGTCATAAGCATTGACTTGATGATAGGTTGTCCTTTGACCTGAGATATCTGGTCTATGATCATGAGGACTACTGTACTCTTAGCATGCTCTAACGCCGCACCGTAACTGGGTGGTCATAAGGGGTATGACTAGATGCAGCGGAAGCCGTGGTTGTAGATGCGGATATTCAAGATGGGATTTACACCTCCTACATGGGAGAGATATTTCTGGGCCCCCTGACGATTAAGATTGGCAGAAATGCGTGGCCACGCTCGGGTAGAATAACAGTGGGTTATTTGGAAGATCCGTTACTGCAGGCAATCGAGATCAGAGTCAGGAAATACTTGAGTTTATGATTGAACTATCTCAGCTCCATGTCAAAACTCACTTTAAAATATCGTGTGTAAAAGGAATGAACCTGTGTACAATTCAAATATGAATCGTATCTCTGGCTATAAGAGATCTTATAACCTGGTTAACCTAAGTGTCTGGCTAGGGACCTCCTTAGGCTAATAGTGACAGTTAAGTTACTTGTCTGGCACAAGTGGGAGTCTGAAAGGATTATGTGCAAGACAGTAATTAGGATCACTATGTCCAATGTTATAAGACACTAGTGGGTCACACTGCTACACACCCAACCCGAGACCTATTGGATTTATCGTGTGGAAATAATTAATTAAGTTTAATTATTTAATAGAGAGAAAGGAATAAATAATAAATTGTTTATTTATTATTTATCAGATAAATATAATTACTTGATTAACAAGTTTGAGTTAATTAAGGAAATTATTGTGGATAGTTATTTATGGATTGGGATTCTTAATATGATTACCATAATTACCTATATAAATATAGGGTTAGGGTAATAGAATTATAACACTGATTTCATAATTACTTTCTCGCCAAGAATCCCAAACCTCTCTCTCTCTCTCTCTCTCTCTCTCTTGTCGGCGTTGACACACACACACACACCGGGAGGTTTTTCCGATCAAATCCTAGGCGGTCTAGCAGCCAGTCTCACGGTGGTGCAGTAGCGGTGTATCCCTCACTAGCTTGCGGAGAAAAGTTTGGATCGCTAAAGGTAAACGCGAGAAAACCCCCTTAATAATTGTGTTTAATAAACTACGGATGGATCATTGTTCGGGTTAGGTTTTTATCCGCTGCGTAATTATTTATCTGTTTTTCTGACCCGATAAAACCCAACATAAATAGTGTATAATTACAATGTTTGTAATTTGAATAAGGAATACGACAACCATCTAGTCTAAATCCTATCTAGGAAAAGACTACAAAAAGGGTTGTCAACTCGGTCAACGCTTGCACGGTCTAAAGGACCGGTCTCTTCACACTTTCCCTGAAGCTCACTCCCAATCCCGGCACCTACTTAGGAACAACGTCCCTTGTACCTGAGAGACACATCGACACCAAGCAAGTGTTAGGCTAAAGGAGCCTAGTGAGTTGTATCAAATAAACATGATAGGGTAAATATTTTACCCTCGTAACTAACGTTTTTGCTTATTTTTCTCACCCCTCTTACATGAATTTCGTCAAAATTACTCTAATTATCGTTACATGCATTCTTTTAATACACAAATATATTTATGCAAATTCCCAGCGTTTTATTATTTAAACTTACGTTAATTTATGTGTTTTCAGGAGCAAAGGTGTCGTGGGCCGTTTTTGCATATCTCTCTTTTGATGGACCGAATATTCAAAAATCTCGAAGTTGGATCGAAGCACGAAAGATAGCTGGCTACGTTTTTGTTGGATCACCCGTGGCCCAATCAATTTCTTTGGGCCGAAGCCCATCTCCACTTTGATGAATTTTTGGCCCATGGCCCATGAACACTCCTATATATATGTATGTGTGTGGATTGTGTTAGATATCCTTGTTCCACAAAAACACTAGTAGTAGTAATAGCAAGCTAGCTCATCCATATTGTCACCACTTGGTTTCGGGTTTCTCTCTTCTTGACCGAACCCAAGTCTAGTGTAGTTACTCCCATTAGACATCTTGGATATTTTGGTTTTGAGTTCGGGTTTCCTCGTGGTGAGGCCGGACGACTCTTTTGAAATACTTGGTATCATGTGCTTTCGGGTTTGGTAGCACACTTTTGTATTCCCGAAAGTCATACCAAGTGTTTGGCATCACATTAACTCGTTTAATCTACGTATCATCTTCCTTTATTTTGCATTCTTATACCATTGAAATTGTGTGTTTGAGTAGTTATATATATATATATGCTTGCATGTTAAACTCATATAATTAAATATGTATATATATGCATAGATATACATAGACATATAAGTATTGGCTAACGTTAAATTACCTTTCTTTTAATTGTGTTTAATTACGTGCATAGAACTGGTCAAAGCTCCAGTTTACTTTTATATCACTTGTCTTTAAATTCAACTGGTCACCTCCAGTAACCGTAACTTATCAACTGTCTTTATTACTGCAATTTATAATTATTTTCATTGCACTAACGTTCTCTTGTCCAAATCAATTATTAGTTTAAAAATAGTCGTAAAACACACCCAAGCATGATAGGCTAATTTCATAGCTCGGGGTGTAAAGTTTAATTTGGAATGAATCTTTGGTAAAGAAAAAAGTATTTTATATAAACTCAATTTTTACCACTTTAAGCTTAATGCCTCATTAAAGATTGTATTTGGATTTGTTTTACCAGTTAAATAGATGTACGAAAATGCGGTAACTTTTAAGAAGCTACTAAAATGTTATTTTGGGGATATATGAGTGGGTGACAACACTCGTTGTTATTATCTCACGTCTTTAACATTTCATTAAAGAGTATATCTAATAGTTAACTAATAATAATCCAAGGACATGAAAATGTGTTAGTCTCTTAAGGGACTACAATTGGCACTATTCCTGAAGTTGGTATCAGATCTAGTATCCCATTAAAGATTATAACCAATTATTTAACATGAGTCAGATGCATGAAAATGTGTTAATCTTTCAGAGGTTACGTAAGTGTTGATTTTTAATATATTTTAACATTTCATTAAAGATTGCATCTAAACTCATCGATAAATAATTGGGCTATATGAAAATGTGATAACTTTTCAGAAGTTACTTGGATATCATTTCTGCATAATTAAGTTTATTAAATTACTTATTATCCGATTTACCTATTTTTATTCCAACTAAATGACTTTACACCCCTGGCTCATTTTTGTAATTGTTCTCTTAAAGTAGCTCATAATCAACCAACCAACCAAATACTTTTTCATCTAAACCCCATTTGAAGTTAACTTTCACAAAGACTGAACTACGAAAGATTGTTTTCACCGCTTCCCTGTGGGATCGATATCTGGTACTTGTACCATTTTATTACTTGTTTTAGAAAAACGACAGTAATTGGAGGTTTATACTTGAACCGAAGGTTACTTGTTTTATTTCTTTTGTACATCTGTTTTTGGCACCGCTACCGTTCAATTAATAATTAAAATCATAAAAGAACAGGGGGTCCTGAAACCAGACGAACAAAACATCATACATATAAAAGCATGTTAAGCCATGTAAGATATACGAGAGTGTGTTAACAACAAAATGCACCATGTTAAACCGGTTTATCTTTTATCTTTGAAAACCGTGGGAGCGACCCACTTTCACCAAGCAAGTTACACCTCAGAGTCGAGACACCCCGTTGCCGTCCTCCTACGAAGACTCCAATAGGCAACCTCAGAGGCCAGGCACATTCGCGGCCACACGAATGGCGAGGGACATAGGTGCACACCTTTTGACTAGTGCCACCCAAGACTGAGTCGTACTCGTGTAAACTTGAAAGTGCACACCTTTTGACTAGTGCCACTTTAAAACAATCTCATTTCAAAAACGGCCCAATGTACACCTTTTGACTAGTGTCACATTGTCCAATTATGTTTGCGTAAAAACATGGGTACTCACCTTTTGACTAGTGACATCCCGGTCCACTTTTTGACTAGTGGCCAATAGCATCCCACCTTTTGACTGGCGGTGCTCCATATCATTCAACCAGTAATTCAAGTCTCAATGTTTTCATTTACTTCATACAAGCCAACATGCTCGGAATTCAATTCCTTCGCATCATTCCGTGGCATACATAATAACACGTATCTTTCACAAATACATTCATCACATATTCACATGGACATACCTCACGCATTCGTAGCATAAAATGATTTATTCCATGTATACAATAATCCAAGTTAAGCCATACATACGAGAATCATCACTTATTCATTTCATGGCAAATCCTAAACCTAGAAATTTAGGCATTTCATCCAAACACATATGTATCCATAAATATCAAGCAAGACGCGTAATATCAAACAAGATGATGTGCTCTCAGTTTTAACAAAACGATTTTAGCAACTCACCTCGGGCTTGTAAAGCCGAAAGCCCCAATTTTCACCAAGGGCCCTAGCTTAAAACTTGAGCAACACCTAAACTGATAAGGAGTTAATTCCTTGAATTAGTTCTCTAACCACATCATACAACATTAGATCTACACTTTAAAACCATATAGAGAACTCACCTTGAGGGTTTGTAACCCCAAAATCCCCAAATCCAAGATCTAGGTCAAATATGTGAACAACCTAAAAAATCAAGTAAATCGGACCTTAGATTAGTTCCATAACTCCTATTACAAAGATTAACAAACCTCAAGTGGTTTAGATAAGCTTACCTAGCCAAATATTGGGTAGAAAACCCTAGAACTTGAAGAGCTCAACTCTAGCAACAATGGAGGTGGAAAGTGAGGTGAAGAAGATGAAGATGATGAAGATCAAACTTCCAAATCTTGCTACTTTAACTATCAATCCATTAGTGGGATCTTGAAGAGCTTGGAGAGAGGAGAACATAGGAAGAAGAATCAGCTCCAAAGGTTTAGGAATGAGGAAGTTATGATAAAATGAAGAGGGAAGGGTTTATAACCCGAAAATCCTTGGCTGCAGCACACCTAGCGATCGCTAGGTGTGCAAGCTAGCGGTCGCTAGCTCCAACAGACTTCACTAAATTTTGCCTAGCGATCGCTAGGCTGATAGCTAGCGATCGCTTGCATCTGTGCGATTTCGGTAAGATTTTGTTTCGGCCATAACTTCTTCGTTATAGCTCCGATTTCGATTCCGAAAGAACCGTTGGACTCGTAATTGAATTTCCTATCATATTAGACCATAAAATGCATGATTTGACCCAAGATTCTAAATCCCATATTTTATCAAAGATTCGTTATTACAACCGAAACTACGGGTGTTACATAAACCCTAACTTGGTACACAAGTAACTTAACTTGGTACACAAGTAACTACACTATACAATAGAAAATAAATAAGTGCTATTTAACACTCCTAATTAAAAAGTTGAAAAAACATGATAATTATAAATATAATTTGTATAAAAATAAAATTTCAAAAACGAAATTATTTTGTATAAAATAATAGAGAATTAATAAAACGAGAAAGTAATTTGAATATATAAAAAGTGAGAAAGAAAAAATGTATTTTATACTGTTAATTAACAAAATGTAGAGAGTGGGAGATTTTGATGGAGATAACCCTCCGTTAGGGTGCGTTTGGTATGTAGACAGGACAGGACAGGACAAGGTAGAACAAGACAGGACAGGACAGGACAGAACAGCTGTCCAGCGTTTGGTAAGACATGATAGGGCAGGACTGGACAGAACAAGACTGATTAAATGACCATTTTACCCCTGATGAAATTCTTAGCGTTTTTTACCTAATAATCGATCTAAATGAAATTCAACAAAAAAACAAAAAAAAAAACTTCAATCTATGTATCAACAAAACTATTGTCAAGTATATAATCAAAAATCATAACTTACAAGATAAATAGTAGCAATATACATTATTAGTTGTATTTTCGATCGAGTTTCGGTATGAAATGTTGTCCTCAAAATTAAGTGTGAAATATTTTGTTTTCATGCTTAATCATTAAAGATTAAAATTAATTCAAACTTCAAAATCCAAATTTCACACGTTAAAAGTTAAATCAAACACTTAAACCAATTAAAATAAGTTCAAATCTCAAAGATCTACATAAAAAAGTTACAAAATATTAATAAAAGGTTTTATTCGGGTTTTGGGTGAGTTCGGGTAATGGTTACGGAGACCCTAAGACCCTATCCGAACCAAATAACTCGTCATAAAGTTGGATTTCAAAGATCGAGTTAGTTGGAGTTATGTGGGTCATGTAGATTCGAGATTTTTTGAATCGGATTTTCGGTTTTTTCGGATTTAATCGAGTTTTGTTCACCCCTAAGTATGATAAAATTATAAAGAAAGAGAAAATCAATCTGTATTTTGAGGGGTATAATGGTAAATCTGACTCTGCTCTACTTAGTTCCAGGGGGGTAGGATGGGACAGGCTTGTCCCACTCTTGTTCTACTTAGTTCTGGTGTGTCCCACATAGATGCCTGCCAAACATGGGACAGGCCTGTCCTGTCCTGTCCTGTCCTGTCCTGTCCCATCCTGTCCAGCGTACCAAACGCACCCTTAACATCCCTATATAATTAAAAAAATAATTAATAAAAATTTATTGAAAATTCAGTGATTTGGCGATATCTTATTGGTGGTGGAAAGTGTTAGAATAGGGATGGGATACAGGCGATTTTTTCCCTTTATTTTACTATTAAAATCTCATTCCTGGTAATTGTAGGGATAGTAAATACAGACACATAACAAGTCGTTCACAAGCTAGGGTTTTATAGAGAGAAACAAGCAGCACTCAATTTTTGCTTCAACAATGGCGGATAACGGATTGCCGCCGGTGGAGAAGTTATCACTTTCCGACACCGTCGAAGAAGCAGAGTTCTCGCAGCGTGTAATGATCCGATCGATTCTATCCCGTCCTGACGGCGGCGCCGGTCTCGCCGGAAAAACCTTGAAGGTCGGCGGTTGGGTGAAGAAAGGGCGCGAACAAGGCAAAGGATCGTTCGCCTTCCTCGAACTTAACGACGGATCTTGTCCGGCGAACCTTCAGCTGATAATCTACTCCGATGTAGCGCCGCTAGGTCAGTTTACTCCCACCGGCACTAGCCTGCACGTGGAAGGCGTGCTTCAGATGCCGCCTGAAGATAAGCAGGGGAAGCAGTCGATTGAACTTAGGGTTTCGAAGGTTCTAGATGTTGGACCTGCGGATCCGGCTAAGTATCCGTTGCCGAAAACGCGATTGACGCTTGAGTTTCTGAGGGATTATGTTCATCTTCGCCCTAGAACTAACACTGTAAGTTTTTCTTATGGTTATTTTAATGTTCATACTTCATAGATATATGACAATATAATATTTAGGGTTAGGTTTAGGTGATGAGTTGAGGAAATGGTTATCAACCGTTGGATTAGAAGCGGATGCATGTTAGGATAAGATCGACCTGGATGCATGTTAGGATAAGATCGACCTAGATAAGATGTATCGAGAAGCGCTGGATCAATTCTGGTTATAAGATGAGGAAAAAGGAAAGGAATTAAAAGAAGGGTAGTATATCTGTAACTGTAGTTGCTAGAGCTTAGAATGCACAAATTGGGTAGGTTCGAAACTTCTTATTATGATTGAATTTTGGAAAAGCTCATGTCATACATATTAGGTGGAAAACTGTGAAGTTTAATGTCAAATTGTTGAAGATTGGATGGGAATGCATTGGTTATCGACTAATTGTGTACCTGCGTTTGGTACGAGTAGAACATGATCAAGCTACTTGTGTGTGTTGTGATGGGTAAGCTGGAGATGCATGACAAAATTGTTAAGATGAATAGATGGTCCATAAAATGCTAGGTAATGCTACCTTATCACATAATAATTATATGAAACAAATCAACCAAGTATATAAATAATTTTATTTATAAAAATCATAAAAAGATATATATTCTGTATACATAATTTGCATATAGTTTCACGAATATTAAGAATTACCAAACACAAGACAAACAGTTAGTCTAGTCCCGTTCTAGTTGTACGAAACGCCCAATTAGTTTTATCATGTCCCAACCCTAAGGAAAAGGTAAACCCAATATGCTTCTGACCTGAATAACATACCTATTCGGCTATCAAAACCCAGTTCTGTTGTGGATGTTGGTGATTTTGTATTGTATCTTGAAACTTTGATAGACATAGACTAGTCAACTCGTGTATGCTACTGGGTAGTAGATTAAATGGCATAGATTGCCATCAATACAATTCAAATGTGTTCATTTTGGTGAAATCAATATCATTCTTTTCCAGTTTACCGTGATAGTATCTTCTGCGATTTAGTAAGCTATTGAAGTACCCACTTTAACAGTTTGTTATTTTATTCCAACTTATAATTCTTTTATAAGATGTTACCAATCAATGATCATAATCTGTTTTATTATCGTTTCAGATTTCTGCTGTTGCTCGTATTCGTAATGCACTGGCTTTTGCAACTCACACATTCTTCCAAAAACACGGGTTTCTTTACGTGCATACTCCAATCATCACCACAAGCGATTGTGAAGGTGCTGGAGAGATGTTCCAGGTGACGACTCTGATAAACGAAGCAGAAAAAATAGAAAAGGAACTGATCAAGAACCCTCCTCCATCCCAAGGAGAAGTTGATGCCGCCAAGGCCGTCGTCAAGGAAAAAGGTGAAGTTGTTGCCAAGTTAAAGTCTGATAAAGCTGGTAAACCTGAAATAATAGCTGCAGTTGCGGAACTTACGAAAGCCAAAGAGAATGTTTCGAGGATTGAAGAGAAATTTAACCAGAAGCCTGGTATTCCTAAGAAGGACGGGAAGGTTGATTACAGTCAAGATTTTTTTGCCCGCCAGGCGTTTTTAACTGTTTCAGGACAACTTCAAGTGGAAACTTTTGCTTGTGCACTTAGTAGTGTTTACACTTTCGGCCCAACTTTCCGAGCCGAACATTCTCATACTTCAAGGCATCTTGCCGAATTCTGGATGGTTGAGCCCGAAATAGCGTTTGCTGATATCGAGGTATAATACCTTTTATAGCGCCTCTATTTATTGAAGTATGGATTTGATATTGATAGATGATATCAATTAGTTATGCAAACATTTTACTGTAGAGGGGGTCAGTCATTTAGGGGATGTTTGGTTGGTTTTCCAACAAGTCCTGTATGAGTGAAGTTGTCTGTCTGGATTAATATATGGGAAAGGTTTTTGTTTGGGAGGGTTTTTTCACATGTTGAAGAGTTTGTTTTTTATATCGAGAGACAAGTTTGGACAGAACTTGTTTTTCTAACATAAAGCTCCATCATAAAAGCATACTGAATAAGCTACTTTCTATATCATTAAGCTCATTAAGCTGCTAACAAACAGTCCCTTAGTCTGTGTTTGGTAGCAAATGGGACTCGATGGACGAGAGTGAGTGAGGTTTTAATTTCACATGAGTGGTTTAGTAATTTAGCAATCTTATCACCTATTTCTGATTTTTGTTCCCCTTTTTTTGTGGGTCAGAAATGCATTTTTTGTCTTACTAAATACACATTCATGCACATATGCAGGATGATATGAAGTGTGCAGAGGCATATGTTAGGTTTCTATGCCAATGGTTACTTGACAACTGCTATGATGATATGGAATTTATGGTTGAGAAGTTCGATAAAAAAGCTATTCAGCGGCTACAAATGGTTGCTTCAACCAACTTCATACGCCTTTCATACACAGAAGCAGTGAAGATTCTCGAGGAAGCTGTTTCTAAAGGCCACAAGTTTGAGAACAAAGTAGAATGGGGTATTGATTTGGCATCAGAACATGAAAAGTATGGTTTTGCCATTTTAATATTTTGCATATTTTATATTTGTTGTACCACTTTGCGTATATATAGCTAATTTCACGATTGTTTAGATACTTGACAGAGACGAAATTTGAGTCACCTGTGATTGTATATAACTATCCCAAGGGGATCAAAGCGTTTTACATGAAACTCAACCCCGACAAGAAAACTGTAGCTGCTATGGATGTTCTTGTGCCAAAGGTTAGTTTTTTTTTTAATGAATTTTTGGTTTTTTTTTCAGCAAAATTTGTTTTTGGCGAATCGTATAGCAATAGTTTGTGGACTACGCTAAATGTATGATGCGCTGTTATTTCAATAGGTGGGTGAACTAATTGGAGGAAGCCAAAGAGAAGAGAATTATGAGATCATTAAAGAAAGGTATGACTAGAACTCTTCTCTTTTTAATTGGCAAAATGGATCAAAATGCTATGAAGTTTGTGCTATAGTTTCTATGAGTGTAACTTTGAAAATCCTTTTATCAATCAATGTGATAGAGTATCAAAAAAATAAATAATGCAAAACGTTTCTGAATTTTATTTATTTTGACCGGTAAAATGCTGATCTTGTAAAATGTTAAGCTTTTACAGTAACCCATTTTTGAAACCTTTCATTAACGAGTGCCCATATCATCAAATCTTGCAAGACCAACAAGTTATATGTCAAAATGGGTATAAAATAAGAAATTTTGGAACTTTGTTATATTGATTGAAAGATGGTCCTTGATGAGTTAGTGTATAGGCTCCATATCCAACAAGAATGTAAGAGGTGGTAGACCTCCAACTTCTTGTTGGTTAAGCTTTCAATTTAAATGGATGCTTAAACCATGACGGTATATGCAGGATTCTTGAGATGGGATTGCCACTCGAGCCATACGAGTGGTACCTTGACCTGCGTCGCTATGGGACTGTGAAGCATAGTGGGTTTGGTCTAGGATTCGAAAGGATGATTCTTTTTGCAACTGGAATCGACAATATCAGGGATGTAATCCCCTTTCCGAGGTTTCCAGGAAGAGCAGATCTTTGAGGTACATGGGACAAATATTACAAATACAGACATCAGATCATCTCTTTTGCTTTAGTATCTATTAGAAATTGGATTGATAGTAAGGGTTTTGTTGCTACTTGTTTCTTTAATGTACTGATTGCAATGTTAAAAGACATGTTTACTTCCGGAATGTGATGATTAGTAAATTGACATCAATCGCACCACAAAAATCACAACTTAAATCAATGTGAGGATTGTATAGATTCAGAATCAGTTTTGAGTTGCAAGGAATCTAGCAGGACTGAAACGATTAAGATCGACGATGGTAGCATTACCATCCACCAAAAGCTCGGCCATGGCAGCACCAGTGGCTGGACCAAATAGAATCCCCCAGCAACCGTGTCCACTAGCCACATAGCACCGTTGCATCCCGGGAACTTCCCCAATGATCGGCAATTCATCATTGGTGCATGGCATGAAGCAAGCTTGCTCGGTTTTCACCCTAACGTTGGCCTCTCCAAGATGGCTCGACACGATACCGGCTACTCTCTTCAGCACCTGTGTCGATTCTGGATCTGGTAAAACCAGCTCTGGACTGTCTGGGATCTCGGCTTCGACAGACGGTCCACATACATAAACTTCTCCTGTACCAATTTAACAGACTTTTTTTTTTGGAAAGGAAATTTAACAGACTTACAAACTTCTTGTTTCAAACATGATCAAATCAGGGAACCAATGACTAGAAAACATAACTCCTTAGAGCATCTCTAACAGCTATGGTAAAATTTTTCTATAAAACAGAGTAAAAAGGTTAAAAATCTCTAAAAAGTTTTGCATCAACAACTATTTTATTATAGCAACTCTAAAGTTGTTCCTATTGGTTGAATCATTTAAAATAATCATTTATCTATCTTAAATATTTATCTTCAATTAATTCTATTGGTTGGAGAATTAAAATAATTATTTCTTACTATTTAAAGATTTCTCCAAATTTAGAGATTTTGATAACTTTTTTTCAATTTTCTCTATTTTAGTATAGAGGATAGCATAGCTATTGGAGCAACAAATATGTTAAAATCTAGTTTTTTTCTATTTTAACATAGCTGTTGGAGATGCTCTTAAACCATAGCTGAATGTCTTAACTAGTTAAGCCAGGGCCTAAGTTGAATTATTGTGTTTAAACTTTAAAACATTCAATTCAGATCCTCCAATGTAACATGTAATGTCAGTTTAAGAGAAGAATTGAAGTTTTAACGCATCAATTTTGTTAAAAAAAAAAATTTTAAAACATTAAATCAAAAAAATATGAATGTAAAAGTAAAATAGTAATTTACAAAAGTTATTTACCAGTAGGGCGTGGGTAAACCTCCGGGTCTATTGGGCCCAATCCTCGGGTCGGGTAGTAAGTAGCAAATAGCGCGTGAGGAGTGATTACATTACCATCTTTTGGTTCCAGTACTACGCTGTGCACCTTCTTACCATACACCCTAAATAAACACGATATCTCCGACAACTTACTAGTCCACGGCCCAAGAGCCAAAACCACCGCATCGCCACCGACAGCTCCACCGCCGCCCACCTTCACCACCGCACCTCCTTCCACCGCCGTCACACTCTCCACCTTCGCCGTCACAACCTCCACCCCATACTCCGACACCGCCTTCGCCAGTAGCGCACGAGTGAACATCTGCGGGTGGATTTGGGCGGTGGTCTCCGTCGTACCAATGATTTCTCCGCCCATAACTCCGCCGTTCACCCACGCCGGAAGAATAGGACTCTCCGGTGGCGGCGGTGGTGGCGGTGGTTGGGATTCGTCGACGGAGACGGTGAGGGCGGTAAGTGGACGGTAACCGTAGGATCGAGATCCGTGGAGCTCTTGGGCGAGTGAACGGTGGAGATTGAAGCTGGCACGTGCCAAGGATGAGAGGGGCCCACCGTCGCACATGTGAAGTGCGAGGAAGCCGCCGGCTCGGCCGGAAGCGGCGCAGGCTATGGCTGATCTCTCAATGAGTGTTACTTGGACGCCTTTCTTGGCTAGAAAGTAAGCCGTACAAACTCCGATGATTCCTCCACCGCAAACCACCACCTTTTTGGGTGGCTCAGGTTGACGCCGGCTATCGTTCATGGAATTGAGTTATTTGATGAAGAAAAATGAATTAAATTGAACATAAAAAAATACGATTTCCAATATCAATTCAGAAGATTTTGGAAGAATTATTTATTTATTCATTTATTTTTCTTCCAAACAAGATTCAGGCTTTTAATGATTCAGGGATTGTTTATTAACGAAACTATTAAAAGGTAAACAAGCATCTCCATGTTTCCCATGAGATTGGCTTTCACCATGGATATGGACAACGACCCGGTGCATCGGACTATTCCGACATTTTGTTCCTCCATCATTCATAATATTGAAATTTATAGGGTCGTGAAAAATATTAGTGTATCATTTTATAGCGTATCATTGTATATATTTTGAATCAACGATGAGGAATACAAGTTTTCTTTGTCAAGTTGGTTTGCAAAACTTTTCTTTCATTCCAAGACCGGTGATCAAATTTTGTTTGTATTGTTTTTTTTAGTTTTTACCTTCTAATTTCATATTTATTATGTCGTTTAAAATAATTGCAATAAAAAACTTTAACAATCAACCAAACATATGAGAAACAATCTACTAACTAATAGACCAACTTCGGTTTTATTAAAATCATGACAAATTGCCGAGAAAGGTAACATAAATGTCCAATTTTGTCAATCGTGGGCACGTATATTTTTTTTTGTCGACAAAGGACCATAAATTTCAGTTTGTAACAAAAAAAAAAATTATAATGACTAACCGCTTAGTCAACAAGTAACCTGCTAAGTGCTAACATGTTTATCCAAGTGACAATATGTACGTTTCCTTGATTGGCAAATTTAAACATTTATGTTATCTTTTTTGACAATTTATTCTTAAAATTAATCTTATATTTGTTTTTTATAGTCAAATTGTACCACTATTTAAATTCTAATACATAATTTTAATCCTATTCCCGGATTTCTAAGTAAAATTGGTGAATCATACTAAACCACATTATAATCCACTAAAACATGTTTTTTATGTTTGTTAAATAATCTATTAATAAAACTAAGGATACGAAGACATGTTTTCTTTAATGATCGTAAAATAGAAGACATGTTTCTTTAATGATCGTAAAATATAAATCTATTTATAAGCTCTAGATACTCAATTATTAGTCTAACATAGTTGTGTTTGGAGTGTTTATTTAGAGGTGCTTATAACTTATCTCCTTTCTGATAATACAATAATCTATTTTTAAAGTGTTTGGATTTGCTTACCTCCTTCCTGGAAAGTTGATAAGGAGTTTTTACAAAAGAAAACATTTTAATTCTTGAAGAAGTAGATGAGCTGATAAACACTTTTCATCATAAGCACTTCTAAACACTCTCTCAGGAAAAAAAACCCAATTATCTGTAGAAACTAAAATTGCTAAGCTTGGTCTATCACAATATACGTAACTTAAGGAGACCTAACCGCAAACATTGCAGGGTTCTTTAGCAAATATTTATCGGCTAAGCACTTATGACAAGATAAATTATCCTTACATATCGGATAATACTCTTAGTCCTTATTATGTTTTTTAATACATAAGATTCTTGTTCTATATCATGCTCAATGGGTTAAAGGAAGTGATTTCAATAAATATTTACTTTGTAAACATATGGAAAAGGAACCTTCGTTTAAATTGAAAAAAGAAATGCTAATTTTCTGTTTTACTCTATAAAGACCACCAGTAGACACATCTTTTGGGGACAAAAACCAAAAAAGATAAAGTGAAAATGCGTAATGGGGTAGTTTTGTTCATTAGGCAAACATCAAATCAAAGTGTACATAGTCCTAAAAATATAGATAGATGCACAAAGTTGTATACATATTGTCTTGTAAGCTGGTAGTGGGATCCACCTCAGCAGTAGCGTATCCCTTTTTCTGTACCCAATTTAACGGTGTAAAATACTTTGCAATATAAAACAAACCACCGCAAACACATGACATTAAGCCACGGTGGCAATGAAATGTTATTGCCACTTGTTCTCTCAAGCCACCACTTTTTATGTTATATTATATCATCAAGAATTCAAGATATACGTGGATTCAAATAAGAATAGTAAAGTGTGGTTTATAAGTGATTATCGGTAAAATTAAACGTTATCACCTACAATATCGGGTAATATTTTTGTCTCTCAAAACAAGATCGTATACAACAATTTACTTGGTAAACGCTTATGGGGTAAGATTTGTAATCTCACTTAGCAGGTAAGATTCTAGTTTTTGTCATGTTCATCTCGTAAGTTAAATTGACACGGTAAACATTTACCAAATAAGTGTTAAGTAAATGGCACCTAAATGTTCTCGCAAACTTTTTCTTTTTTGGCACCGTGTTGGCTTTTAGAGGTTCTTGAAGACGGTTCTTGAGAAAAATACATATGACAAATATTTTATATATGATAAATCAAAGAATGTCCTATCACATCGTGATTTGGTGAATATTTATTGAAGCCTCTAAAGAACAAAAAGAAAAGGAAGACTTTGAGAAAATTGGGGAAGAAAGTTCACCGATTTTTCTATAGAGATCAGCAGAGGTGTTTGCCGATTTCCTTTTGAAATCGGGCGATAGCTCATTGAATGTTAGAATTCCTTCTTCAGTCCACATCTAAGAGTTGGTTTCCTGTTAGTTTTGACTAATCTTCGTTTTAGTCATAGCTATTATATACAACCGAGTCTGAGCTATTTAAAAGAACCAAAAATATTGTAAGTACAAAACAAGTTAAGGAGCGTCGGCAAGTTCATCTTCAAATCATTGACCCAACTCTATTAACTAATTTAATCCTTTTGTATAAAGTAAACTATAAACTTGGTCTTTATGGTTTGTCAAAAATAACACTTTTTCGTCTATGTAGTTTGGAAATTACAAATCGTTGTTTGCAAAAAATCTCCCATTGATCTCTCTTATGATCCTTAAAAAATTCAGTTAAGTAAAAGGCGTTTTAAATCTATTATCGACATTTTTTTGATATCTATCTAACCAAAAACATAAGTACTAAAATAAAATCGATTTTGATTGGGTTAAAGAAAAAGATTCAATAAAAGAACATAAATTACTCTTATTTAATAAATATTTTAACGATCGTTATATGAAGGGACCAAATCCTTATGTTTTCCCAAATCACGATATTCATCTCAAAGTTTTGAAACTACAAGGATAACAGTGTTATTTTTAACAAATTATAGGGACTAAATTCATACTTTACTCTTTTCTATATCATATAGATAAATTCTTCACTTCTTTTGCCAGAAGGAAAAGGTCTTGGATCAACCAACCCAATGAGTCCATTATCTTAAAATCCATCTTAGCCCATCTCCAGAAAAATAAAAGTGAATTAAAATTCTATATCATTATTATTTCATGTTCGAAAAATTCCAATTCAATTATTTGTGCATATGTTATGAATTTTTCTCCATGCTCTTTAAAGCAATCTTTCGATGCATGCGATAATTTTGACTTAGTATTAGAATTTTTTTAATGCATGACCATGGGATTGTTTGAATGATCAAGATTTATAGGAGGATTATCATGAAATTGTGATGGCCTTTACAAGAAAACAATGATAAGTGAATATATGTGCAAACTTGCTTAATTATCTTCTACAACCATTATGCCTAATGAATGGGGTTATGATGTGTTTGGAGAGTTGCATGCGGTTTAAATTCAAATTATCAACATCAAGACTATTTGGGTTTTATTATAACGACTGATTAATTCTTAAAAACTAAATATCGCTTTTCATTTCGTTTCTATTCCAAGTTTAAGCCAAACATCATCAATGGTATTTATATCTTGTAATTGTTAAATGCAGCAGAAAATCAATAAATTTTGGTTAAAAACTTCAATCGAAAAGCTTATCTAAATTAAATCCAATGATGCATTTAATTAAATACATACATAGTGTTTGGGTTGGTCCAGTCATAGACTGGGCTATCCCACAGCCCAGTCAACTGTGGTTGGGCTCTAAGTCCAGTGTAAGCTGGGCCGGGACAGCGGCAGATTAGTGGGCTGCCTGTGGATGCCCAATACGGCAATACCGTTGGGGAGGCGTGCGTGCGTGTGTGTGTTCGTTGTAATAATTTGTTGGTTTGATGCCGCAATGCCTTCCAAAAAAAAACAACATATACAACATAAGGTGTTTAGAATTATACCTTTTGTAGATCTGATAGGATTTTGATGAAGCACAAAGAAACCAATGTACATTTCCTCTATGGTTCTCCACACACCAACACACTTTCATTGTGAACGTAAGGACCACTAAAATCGTGCCACGTGACAATGTTCAATCTTAATATCATGTATTATTCAGAGTGAATAAAGGCGTCTAAACTTTAATAGTTATGTTTATTTATATATAATACCATGTAATTATCATAATTACTTCTTACCATATCTTTTGTTATTATTTTTCAAGCATAATTATTTAACTGTCAAACATTATGTTCTTCGGTTTTCTTTCTAATGGAAGCAAAAGTAGCTTTTTGTGTTTAATCCTAAGAGCATCTATAATGGAGGTTCTTCACGAGGTTTTTATTGAGGTTTTTACAAGAACATCCACTGTGGGACAGAGGTTCTTGTCCAGTCACGGGTTCTTATTGGAACCCGAGTGCTTGAACAAGAACCTAGGTTCTTGTAATACTTTCCTTTTCGGTTATATAATAGTTTACAATTTTACATAAATAAAATTATGTTATAAATAAAAAAATGAAGTGAGGTTTATGTAAGAATCTTCATTGTAGAGTTTTAAAGAGGTTATTCGTTTGTTGAGATGACAATGATGTGACATGAAAAAATATGGTAAGTGGGGTTCTTGAAGGTTCCACCATTGTGGATGCTTTAAGGGTTCACATAATTTTCAATAGCATCTATGTCACGTGTAATAGGTATAGAATAGACTATACATATATTCATCTTTTGCGAGTATAATTTGTTAGTTTGTTGTATATATTTGTATATCAATAATTTAATATTATTTATTTCTTATGTGTATCGAACTAAATTGAGCAATTGACGAAACTTCTTAGATTTTCTTTTCAATGTCAAAGAACTTCTATTACCAATTAAACCAGGTTACAACTTACGAAACAACCTATTTTCCAATTAAACCAGGTTACAAACAACAAACATAGAAATCCCAGACGAGAAAACAACCAACCTAACAACATAGCTAATTACACGACCGATCTATACACAACAAAACTGCTTAGATATTTAATAGAATGATGACAACTCACTAAGTTAAAGTACAATGATCGGTTCAACAGGGTTATACTTTGTAATTAGGTTGAGTTGAGATTCTTTCAAATTATTTCAGTTAAGTTTGATTGTTTAAATAATCTAAACAATCTAACCCAACTCACATACAAATCTAAGTACTACAATGTTTATCCTAAAATGATTTGGACTTGGTCCAAATTGGACCTTATTCCATCTAAATTCCAATGAATTTTGGTCGATAATACAATACCACCAAGCTTATTCTCTTTATGTTTTAATTTTCATACTGTTTAAAAATATACATTAATATCTATATATACAATGAAAATCTCAATATCTAATTAACATGAATATTAACGATTAAAAGGTAAATTTAAAGTCCAACAAAAAAATGAAAAAGAAAAAGAAAAATAAATTTAAAGGAAAGTTCAAGGAGGGTGGAAAGCACGTGCAGGTTCGGTGGTTAGATCCACCGTACAAGACAACCGTATAATCTCAAAGCAGATCGGGATTCCTTTGTAATTTTAAAATTACTAAATTAGCCTTGGGCTTCGCCAAACTAACACGTGGGAGATAACAAGATAAGGATTAAAAAGGGATTTTTAGATTTAAGTTTTGGCAGTTAATTTTGACTGCCGCACCATAGGATACAACCCGCACGTGTGTTTCTCATCCCACGTGATTATGTTCTCTTCCCACGTGCCCCCTTTCTTTAAACGCTTCTATAACCGTAAACTTGGAACGAATTCTTTTTCTTTTCTTTTTCTTCTTTAAATCGTATTCTTTTGATCATTATAAACAACAACAACAAAATCAAGCTTTTTTTATAATATGTATCATAGTAGAAAACAAGATTATAAGAGGAAATAGAAAAACAGAAAATACGATGATAAATACAGGGTAACACTGTTATTAGGATATTATTAGTCAGAGTTGTTTAGGTTGTGGCTGGTACACCATGATGATTCCCTAATTAAATACAAATGTGCTCAACAACTAGTTATGTTTATCAAGAAGCATTTTGCATAAATTGTATCGGGATAAGAAGAGGATCAATAGAACACACCAAATGATTATAAAAATATACACATGCACATGCGCACTCCAGTGGAAAACGGAGTTATCGTGAAAATGGTAAGAAAATATATGTATCCTTGGATACATATCAAGATGCATTGGGTCAATTCACTTTTAAGCCCAATTAATGGGATGGTTTTAAGATTTAAAAACGATCAATGGTCTGAATCTTCACTTACCTTTCTCATTTTGACTTTTCTTTTCATCAATGGCCTAGGTGGTTTAATCTATAACCCCCATCTTAACCGTTTGTTTTATGACTCACGGTTACAATAGATGCAGGCCTAGTATTTTCAATAAAAGAACAAAATATAAAGTCAAAATAATCGGTTATCATTGCTTAATCTAACAGTTAAGACGAGAGTTGTATGGGTTGTAAGAATTACATGGTTTGCAAATTAACCTTGTTACACGTGATATTACATATTTACACGTGATGAGATCTGTTAGTGTGCAAACATGTGCCTTGTAATTTGGGCTGCACCAAAGCGTGTTTGCATCTAAAATTTTGTATCACATGTGATGGACTATATTGTCACATTAAGATCACGTTTATCACTTGTGATAATACATGTGAGAGAGTTTAGCAGTGTAAGGATGACTTGTCCCGGAACCTAGGTTGCGCAAAATGTCTTTCAAGTATCCCATTTAAATGACATATATATTACATGTGATCGGATATAGTATAGTATAATTAACATGTGGTTAACTATATTAAAAGATGTTTTTACATTTTCATAAAATAAAAATATTCATATGAACTCTCTCTCTCTCTCTATATATATATATATACATTATTGTTGTATGTAACTTATTTGAATAAGAAAAAAATGAAAATGTATTTTGTTGAAAACAGAAATCATGTAAAATAGACTAGAAAATTGTCAAAGAGTGAGTCACGCAACTTTTCTACAACATGCCAGTGCTATTTTTTAACCGTTTAATACATCTATAAAATTCATGAAACAAAGGTACAATATTCCTTATCTTATCTAATCTATTAAACAACTCAATAAGATGGTTTAGAACTTCAAACCTATATATATATATATATACATATCTTACAAGTAAAAGCAAGATTTGGATAGAATCTCACTGTAAAGATTATATATATATTACACATTATGTAAAATGACTTCTAAAAAGAAAAAAGAAAAACTTTATTTTCTCTCCTTAAAAGAAAACAATAGTGTTTTTTTAATATTGTTTGTATATTAGCAGGTGAATTTTCAATTATACTGTTTTTTCATTAGACGTATACTTTATTAGTTTTATTAATCATTTCATAAAAAAAAATCAAATTTATTATATTTATAATAAAATCCCAAATTGTTAGTTTCAAAATGTGATAATTTAACTATAAATGATTAATAATCTTGAATTTTTGAAATAAATCAGCATTATTATAAAAGAAAAAATCAACAACATTTCTAGACTGTTGTTTTTTTTAACGATAGACAGTTCACGCACATGTTCCGACACAAAATTAACGAGGTGTCCAAGATCCATATGGAAACCCGACTAATCTTCGACAACCATGGACATGGACCAACCCAAATCTGACTATGGTTAGGGTATTGCCACTTTGCTGACAATTACATATTTTTTGTTTGGTCAGAAGAGTCCTCCGAATATTTTGGTCTTGGATTAGTGATTCCTTTTTGCTCATCCCATGAATCAAACCTGGATCGATAGAGACATCCATTGTCCTCCTAATAATATTACCAACCACCAGACCAGTAATGTTCTGATTCTAGATAGTTGTTGATGTGAATACAAAAACTTTGGACGAATCTTTTTTGTTATTCTTATTTGTTAAAAGAATTTTAAATATTTATTGATTGTTAATATTTTCTGGGTGGTCATGCAATCAATTTAATTATTTAATTTGAGTGAAAGATATTGTAATAAAAACAATAATTAATGGATGGTACAGTACGAGACACGGTAGGTTATAACGGCTGACAGCTGTGAATTGCAGTACAGTACAAATGATTCGTTTAACGGTGACGTAACCTTTTTAACAGAACCCCCAAAGTTTATGATTCTCTTCCTAATTTTTCACCATACTTTTCTTCTTTTCAATTTTTGCCACTATATTTTCTGCCTTTTAATTTTCGACCCCAAACTAAAATTGACTTAAAATAATAAAGAAGTAATGCATGAATTTCGACTACTCGAGTTTTTATTGTCGTAGAAACTAGTATAATTTAAAATGCAATAAATAGTGATATTAGTTTAAATAAAACAGTGATACAAATTGAGATGTTAATTTTATATATGATTAACAAATAGGGATGTAAATGAAAGACTCGAGCTCGGATTGTTAAAGTCTCTAAATGAGCTGAGCTTTAATGAGCTTGTGCTCGAGGCATAGATTAAAGCTCATTTAATAAACGAACCGAGCTCGAGCTCCAAATAGTAAGCTCGTTTAAGCTTGTGAGGCTAAACGAGCTCAATAATATAATATAATATACGTTTTATATGTTTAATTTTTAATTTATAATATATATCATTTTAATAAAAATATTAAAATAATACATGAGCCTAAACGAGTCAAACTCGAGCTTCATAAATCTTAAACGAGCCGAGCTCGAGCTCAACATCACGAGTTCTAAACGAGCTTAAAAAATCCTCAACTAGCCCAACTTTATAAGAGTCTGGCTCGGGTTCGTTTACATCCTATTAAAAAATACACTTCTTTTTGATTAATAAATAAGGATGTAAATGAGCCGAGCTACTTAAACTCTGATTGTTAAAATCTCTAAACGAGCTCAAGTTGGAGCCTAAATTAAAGCTCATTTAATAAACGAGCTTCAAAGAGTAGGCCCGTTTACATCCGTATTAAAAATATACTTTCTTTTTTGATCAAATTAAAAAGTATATTCCTTAATAATATTTTCCCCTTGTGAATATATTTTTTAAAGTTTTTTTTAATATTGATTAAAAAATATTTATTTAGAAGCTGTCACAAAGACCGCATATATTATAAAAATAAATTTCTCATTTCAAATAGCTTCTGACTTCTAAATTCCTTATTTAAGCTCGAAGATAATCAGAAAGAAAATCTTAGAATTTTGATTCTTTAATTTTTAAGAATTTGTAAGAGATTCCTATCAACTATATTCACAGTAAAAAAGAGTAAAAAAAAAACAACTAAAATTCATATTTCAATTAATAAAAATAATTCAATTATTATTACATCTTGATATGTTTTTTACTCCAACCATAAAAATCCGAAACAAAAACCAAAAATGTCATCCAAGTTTTCCATCCATATAATTTGTTGCTTGTTGTTTTCAATAATATAACTAAAAAACTTTTTTGATTGTAATATTTAACATTTATTCGATTAAATTAATCGATATCTAGTCTTCCAGTGTTGTGACGGATTAATTATCGTTTGGGGAGTTCATAGCGTCCTAACCAAGTTCACACCTTCCCGTATGCATGTCTGGAGATATTTAAGTGGGACCATGTTTAGCATCCAAAATTGCCAGCGATTAGTCAGGCTTTGGCTCGGACATCCTTCAAAAAACAATAGATATCTAAGTTTTTTTTTCTTTTATTAGATCATCAAAACTTGCTTATAAGAAAATTAAGGTGACAAATAAATAAGAATGATAATGCACACACGTGATATTACATTGTTAAAAATGCAATCGTTGTTAAGTTGACCATCTTTAACGTATTTAGTTAAATCCAAAATATTTGAAAGCAACTTACAACTTTAATTAACATTTTTAAGTGAATGGATATGTTTGAAAACTACTTAACATCTGGCAACCAATACATCCTTCGACCTAACACATTATTTGCATCCTCCTCCACACATTTTAATGAAGTTACATTTACCAACCTTGTGTTTAGAAGAATGCCTCCAATGATCAACTTCTTGCCCACTTGTAATCACTATGTTTTCCTGAATTCAGGAGCGATTGGTACCTAGAATAGGATGGACAGGACATAACATAACATGTTTGGTAGGCACGTATGTGAAAAAAAACACTCAAACTAAGTAGAACAAGGTAAGATGTACCATTATACCTCTCGAGAAACAGATTACTCTTCATTTTCACGATACATGCTTAGGGGTGAGCAAAATCCAACCAAAACCGAAAATCCTATCAGAAAACCTTGAATCTATCCAACCCACATAACTCGAACTCGATATCCTAAATCCAACTTTTTGGAGAGTTACTTGGTTCAGGTAGGGTATCCATACCATCATTAGGGGTGTTCAAAAAAATCCGAATCCGATCCGACATCCGAATACCCGAATACTTTCGATTCGAATATATCCGAAAATTTGGATATCCGGATTTTCGGATTCGGATAATGTTTTTTGGAAAATTTCGGATATTCGGATATCCGAAATATCCGATTTTTATATTAATAAATTATTTTATTAATAATAGATATATATTAAAAAATTAAAACCCTACTCAAAGTCTCATATGCACTTTATTAGTAATAGATATATATTATTTTATGTTCTTATGTTACTTTAAACTTTCGTATTATTATTTAAAACACGTAAACTAAGTATTTGATGTCGTATTTGTTTATGTAAAAAATTACACAACTCGATGTCGAATAAAACTTGTGTGAGGCTTAACCGTCGAGAGAAAGAAATTACAATCAATGATAAGTGCGGAAAAGTAAAATGAGACAAATAATTTGATGACGCAGGAAAAACCTCACGACGGAGGAAAAAACCTGCGGTCGACCTAAAAGATAAGTCGACAGAGCACTATGATCACCAATCAGGGGTGATGTCCTTCAAGTATACAGCTTTGATCGTACGATTACAACTGAGAAAACTATGAAATCGAATGTAAATTACAGATGATTCGCTAGAATAATGATTATAGAACTTGTGAGCTTCGGGTAGAACTTCGTGTCCCAAAATACTGGCTTGATCCTTCTTATATAGTAGCTTGAAAATAACGGTCCAACGGTATTGTGGCTCATCAATGATTGAATTGTAACCGTCCAACGTTATTGTCTTCAATTAATGCTCGGAGAGTAACTGTCCAACGGTACTGCTGAGAATTAATGTCCAGATTGTAACCGCTGCTAGAATCTTGCTTGTAACGGTCGTTCTTTGATGTTGTCGAACGATACATAACTTACGACTTGTTCGATGTAGTGATGATCTTCGACAAGCATAGCATATTACTCAATTTCCGATTTCCTCAAAGGTGGACAATTGTTGGATATTATAATCAGCTTGCCTGCATCAAACATATAAACTTTGTATATTTATTCGTTAGTATCGTCGTACGTTCATTGTCGTTATCGTTCGACTTATCCGATGTATTCGTTCGATGTTTAATGATCTTTGTTCGATAGTTCTTTTAGGCTTTATTTCAGGACCTTATCTTAATACAGGACTATCGTCCTAACACTTATCTTACGATTATAGTCGATTGTCGTGCGATCGTAGATTTTTACCCTAACAATTTGCCCCCAAGATTTAGAAAATAATTCTAATTTTATCTAAATCTTTAATTCGCTGGTCAAAGAGTAAAAATACGTTGTCTAACGGTCAAATAGACGTTTAGAAATATAGCCGTTATCTAGCCGTTAGCCTAGACGCGTGTCTCCTAACGGCTAAACGATGACGCGTGGCACGATTATCTCTGATGACTCACTTGATTCAGTTACTATAAATAAGGCGTTTGATAATTAGAAAAGATTTTACAAATCTTCTTAATTTCCAAATCGATTTTGCGAGATCGTAATCCGTCCTTATTTTCGGCAAATTTTCGTGCGACTTAGGCTTTATAAGGTACCTCCTTCTTCCCTGTTTCATGCGTCTGAAGTCAATAGCGAAGAAAAGTAACAGAAGTTTAGATAATCTTAGGTTTACACGTTTGAAAAATAGTCTAAGTCGAATAGATTTCATTATGTCAAGCGAGACTAGGAGTTCAATTACTGAAAATCTAGAGGTAGAAGAATTAAGAGAGTTAGCCGGGCTTCCTGAGGGTGCTTTAGTGAGGGTAGCTGGAGAAATCCGTCCGGCGGATGCTCCGACGGGTTTCTTTGCCCTGTTTGAGTATCCGTTCAAAGTCGGATTTCGATGGCCATACTCTCCTTTGGCTAGAGCCTTCATGACTCGTTTTGATTTATCTCCGGGACAATTGATGCCCCAGTTCTGGCGTGTCGTCCATGTAATCGAACGGGTAACTAGAAACTGGGATCGTCCTGCGTTCTCGGTTGACGATCTTCTATCTGCTTATACTGTGACTCGCTCTCCTTACAACCGTTTTGGGTTGTTTCCAAGGGGAAGAAGCGATGCCATGTTGGTTCATGGTACCCAAGTGAACGATCGAGGATGGAAGGCGAGATACGTCTTTGTCCAAACGTCCTCGGTCGTAGGCGAGGAATCTTGGGTTGTTCCTGAATGGAACAAAGGCGGTAATATAGCTCACCTTGCTCTTCTTGTCTTCTTTGATTTTTGAGTTATTTTCTCTTACTAATCATTTGTTTCCTTTTTTGCAGCGATCGACTTCTCGTTCGAGGAGACTACTGAAGCGATCGAACGCTTCTTGAGCTACAGTGTGACCGATCGGAAGTATCGGACGTCAAAAGGAGGTGACGAGAGCGACGTCGAGCCTGAAGTGCAAGTAATCGAAGAAAAGGACATGGAAGGTAATTGTCTTATGTCGATATTCTTGTTATAGTAATTTATTTTGATTCTAATTTCACTTTTCTGCGCAGGCTCAGCTTCTAAGAAGGCGTCGACAATGGAAGCAGCTGCTCGTGCTGCCAAAAGAAAAGCTGCTGCCCAAGAGGCTCAAGTGGCTAAACGTACGAGATCGTCGTACGTTCCTGTGGATACCCCGCCTAAGGATACCGCACGCAAGGTTGAAGGCGGGATAGCAGCGATCCCTCTTAGCTTTGCTCCTCCTGCAAAGGGAGAGGGTGCGTCGAGTCAGCCTGCGTCGAAGGTCGACAAGGGCAAGGGGGTTGAGGGATCTGGTCTTACGACCATGACGATCCAGATACCCTCTGACTTCATGGTGGACGACGTTATTAGGACGGCGGCCACTTTCCCTGTTCTGGAGCAGTTTCATGTCCCTGCTCAGAAGGCACGCATGGAGGAAGCCGACATCGAAGACCTGGACGCCTCCATTGCGGGTATCTCCTTCTTGGTAAGTCCCTGTCATATGATTTCACTTTTATTTTTCGTGTACAGCTTCTAATCCTTTTTTCTTTTGTACCTGTAGGCTCTCCAAACCAGTCTTAGCCTCCATACTCGGATGTCTAAGATCAAAGAGGAGTTGGCGTCGAACCAGAACGATGCCAAGGTGGCTAGGAAAGAGGCCGATAAGGCCAAAAAGAAGCTGGTCCAACTGACCGACGAGGTTAATGCCAAGTCGGTTCAGATTGGGGACCTGGAATCTAAGCTGGAACTCAGCGAACAGTTTCAGGTCCAACAGCGAGAACGGCTGAAGTTGGCCTTGGACCACACCAAGGAGCTGGAGAAAGAGCTATTGGTCGTTCGACGGGAGAAAGCTGAGAGGGAAGAAGCTCTATCGTCCAAGATCCAAGAATTGGAAGAGGACGCTGCCTTGGTTCGCGTGGTCGCACGTACTGCGGTCATGCGTCGAGTAGCCGCTGGGACTATCACCTCTCAGATGGCAAAGGACGAGGTAGCCTCTTTCGTTCAGGTGATGGGCTCTGAAGATCTTCTTGACGAGGAGGATCTAAAAAGCCTGGACGAAGAGAAGCCTGTGGATGTCGAGGAAGCAGGTGTCGAGGAGGAGGTTCCTGGAACCTCTGGATCCGTTCCTGCACATCCTTTGGAGACTGAAGAGGTTCCTGCTGCAGATCCACCTTCCACGATGCTCCCTTAGAATAGTTTTCTTTTTGTAATCGTAAAATTTTTTGTACTTTGCCGTTTTTAGGCAAAAAATGTTTAATGAATGAAATTTTGTTTAAACAACGTGTGTTTTAACTTATCATTCGATGTGTTATCATAACTTTTATCATGCGTTTTAGCTCGTGTCGTGCGTTTTAGCTTGTATCGTGCGTTTTAGCCTGTATCGTGCGTTTTAGCTTTCATTTTTGCATGCATTTGTTTTAAAGTCCTTAGACTTGATTTAGAAACGTTTCTTTTGTACTCATGAGAGTATTCGTGCGACTGGCGAGTTGACTTGCGCTCTTGCGACATAATCGTGCGTTATAGCGGTTATCTTGCAATCCATGCGATTTTTGTCGTGCGATTTCTGCGATAAGCATGCATTTAGTCGTGCGATACTTGCATTAATCGTGCGATCCATGCGATTTATCGTGCGATACCTGCGAAAAAGGATGACTAAGGGGTGGCCGTTGGCTTAGCCAACGGCGCTCCGATGCTTAAGTCAGTAATGGATGAGGAATAAATCGTATGTAAATAGGTTTAGAAATAATACCTTTTGAGGTGATGGGCGTTCCAGCTTCGTGGGATTTCCATACCTTCCATAGTCGTAAGTCTGTATGCTCCATTTCCGATGACCTTGGAAATTATGTAAGGTCCTTCCCATTTGATGGAAAGTTTTCCAGCGTTTGGCTCTTGTGTGTTTTGAAACACATGTCGTAAGACATAATCTCCAATTCGAAAAATTTTTGCCTTTACCTTTTTGTTGAAGTGTCTTTCGACAATTCCTTTCTGTGCAGCCATCGTTCGTAGTGCTTTTTCTCGGATTTCTTCTAAGGCGTCAAGATCGTAGGATAAATTTATTACATTTTGATCATACGTGCGACTTCTGGCAGTTGGTATTTGAGCTTCGATTGGCAAGACTGCTTCGCATCCATATACCAGAGAATACGGAGTTTGTCCAGTTGATGCTCTAGGTGTCGTACGATTTGCCCATAAGACAGATGGCAATTCTTCTACCCATTTTCCTTTTGCTCCTTTCAACCTCTTTCGGATTGAATTGATGATGACTTTGTTGCTCGACTCTGCTAACCCGTTAGATTGTGGATATCTCGGAGTTGAAGTGATTAATTTGATTCCTCGCTTTTCACAGAACGTACGAGTCTTATCACTTATAAACTGTGAGCCGTTGTCGCACATGATTTCGGCTGGTACCCCGAATCTATAAATGATGTTTTTCTGAATGAAAGATATAACTTCTTTATCTCGAACCTGTGAGAAAGCACCAGCTTCTATCCATTTCGAGAAGTAGTCGGTGAGTACGAGTAGATAGACTTTCTGTTCAGGGGCTGGAGGTAATTTTCCCACGATATCCATTCCCCATCGCATGAAGGGCCATGGAACTAGAACAGAATGTAAAGGTTCAGATGGTCGATGGATCATACTTGAATGTTTTTGACATGCGTCGCATCGTTGGACGTACGTTATGGCATCTTCTCGTAGAGTAGGCCAATAGTAACCTTGTCGTGAGATTCGACTGGCAAGACTTCTGCCCCCTGCGTGATTTCCACATTCTCCGTCGTGCATTTCTTGGAGAATTCGATTGATTTGTACTTTATTTGTAACGCATCGTAGAAGAAGTCCTGTCGTGGATCTTCGATAAAGTTGATCTTCAAAGATTGTGTACCTTGAGGCTTTCGATCTTGTCTTTCGAGCTTCCATTTTATCTTCAGGTAGTTGGTCGTGCTTGAGGTAGTTCCATATGTCGAGCGACCAATTGTAAATTTCTTCGTTCATCTGTACTTCATCGTTTGCCGCAATTGTTGGTGTTGTGAGATGAAGTATTGGGATATTTTCCATGAACGGATCATGAAATGCAGATCCCAGATTGGCTAGTGCGTCCGCTTGCATATTTAAATCTCTTGGTATTTGCTCGATCAAGAACTGTTCAAATCGTGCGATTCGATCCTTAACGGCTTTGAGATAACTCATCATTTTTGAGTCTTTTGCTTGAAAATCCCCATTTACTTGGTTTACGACCAATAGAGAATCGCTTCGAACGTGCAACTGTTTTGCCCCCAGTCTAAGAGCAATATCTAGTCCTGCGATCAAAGCTTCATATTCTGCTTCATTGTTTGTGGCTTTGAATTCGCATCGTACGGAGTATACTATATTTCCCCCTTGTGATGATTTTAAGACAATGCCTAATCCACATCCTCGTACGTTCGAGGAACCATCAACGTAGAGTATCCAAGGCTGGTTGTCTGAAATCATCACAACTTCGTCGCACGTCGTGGGTTCCAATCCTGGAGAAAACTCTGCCACGAAATCTGCTAGTACTTGCGATTTGATGGCCGTCTTGGGTTTAAATTCAATGTCGAACCCACTGAGGTAAATGCTCCATTTGGCTAGTCGTCCTGTCAGTTCTGGTTTTCGAAGCACCGTCTTGAGTGGATAATTGGTCACAACAATGATATGATGTGACTCGAAGTAATGCCTTAGCTTCTTTGCTGCCGTCATAAGACCTAGTAGCAATTTTTCCATTGATGTGTACCTGGTTTCTGCGTCGAGGAAAGATTTGCTTACATAATAGATTGGTTGTTGTCGTTGATCTTCTTCTCGCACAAGTACTGCACTTGTCGCATTTTTGCTCACTGCCAAGTACAACTGTAGACTTTCTCCTTCGACTGGTTTTGTCAGCAGTGGAGGTGATGTCATATATTGCTTCAATTCTTGCAAAGCTTTCTCATGCTCATCTGTCCACAAGAAGCCTTGATTCTTTCGTAGGACATTATAGAACAAATGGCATTTATCCGATGATCGTGAAATAAATCGGGTTAAAGCTGCCACTCGTCCTGTTAACTTCTGGACTTCTTTGATATTCCTTGGAGATTGTATCTCGACGATAGCTTTGACTTGTTCTGGACTTGCTTCGATTCCCCGTTGCGTGACCAAGTATCCCAAGAATTTTCCTGCTCGAACTCCGAAGGAACATTTTGTTGGATTGAGCTTCATCTTGTATTGTCGTAGGATATCGAAGGATTGCTTTAAATGTGCAACGTGATCGATCGAACGTTCTGATTTCACAAGCATGTCGTCGATATAAACTTCCATTGTTCGACCAAGATGTTCCTTGAACATCATGTTAACCAATCTCTGATATGTTGATCCTGCATTCTTGAGACCGAATGGCATAACTTTGTAACAGTATATGCCTTTATCGGTCATGAATGCAGTCTTCTCCTGGTCGTCCGTGTGCATCAATATTTGGTTGTATCCTGAATACGCGTCCATGAATGTCAACAATTCATGTCCTGCCGTCGCGTCGACCATTGCGTCGATATGAGGTAAAGGAAAAGGATCTTTTGGACAAGCTTTGTTTAGATCCGTGAAGTCAATGCAGACTCGCCATTTTCCGTTCTTCTTTTGTACGACGACTACATTAGCCAACCATTCTGGATATTTGACTTCTCGGATCTTCCCTGTTTTAAGCAGATTGTCAACTTCATCGTTAATCACTTTATTTCTTTCAGGCGCGAATTTACGACGTTTCTGCTTAATGGGTTTGAACGTAGGATCCACATTCAATTTATGCGATATAATGCTTGGATCTATTCCGACCATATCTTCGTGCGACCATGCAAAACAGTCTGAATGTTCCTGCAAAAAGATATAATCGTATTTTTTATGTCAGGGGGGAGCGAGGCTCCTACGAAGACTTTTCGATCAGGATGTTCAGGATCAAGGATGACTTCTTCTAGCCGAAGGTCGTCGTTCGATTTCCTCTCATCCTGGCTCTGTAATTGCTAGATGTCCTGCGACTTTGTCTTCATCGTGATCTTGTAACATTCTCGTGCGATTTTGTTCTCACTAGCAATCTCTTGAATTCCCCATGGAGAAGGAAATTTAATCTTCTGGTGGTATGTCGAAGGAATTGCTTTCATCTCGTGGATCCAGGGTCTTCCAAGAATAACATTATAAGCTGATTGGCAGTCCACAACGTTGAACTTTGTTTGTTTGTTGATGCCTTTAGCGTAGACAGGCAAGATGATTTCTCCGAGAGTGTTCATCGGGTCTCCATTGAATCCAATCAGAGTAGTACTTCGTCGTACGATTTCTGACCGTTCGATTCCCATGACTTTAAGAGTATCTGCAAAAATAACATTAGCCGAACTACCTCCATCAATCAATATTCTCTTAGTCGAACAGTTTCCGATCGTCAACTGTATGACTAGAGCGTCATGATGTTTATGATGGACCCCCTGTGTATCGTCTTGGTCGAACGTAATTGCCATTGCATCGAGCTCTTTTTCTGTCTT
The DNA here is from genome assembly GCA_030169165.1 of Centaurea solstitialis. Classification (NCBI taxonomy): domain Eukaryota; kingdom Viridiplantae; phylum Streptophyta; class Magnoliopsida; order Asterales; family Asteraceae; genus Centaurea; species Centaurea solstitialis. The sequence goes on from CM058046.1 coordinate 17,842,912, forward strand.
TGATTTGGCTTCTCCGGGGATAGGATGTTCGCTTGGACCATCTCGTGCATGTCGCTTTGCAGCTGAATATGTAAGTCCACAAACTTCTGATCCTCCAGTGATGCAGTTTATGACTTTTGTATGAACTGGTGACGCTGGTCGTCCTTGTTCTTCTGGGATGAGGCCTTTTAGGTGCCCCTTAGATTTCAAATATGAAATCTCCTTCTTTAAGCTGATACATTCATCTGTCGTATGACCATGATCCTCGTGAAAGTCGCACCATCTGTTCTGATCTTTGTCCTTGCTTGGTTTATCAGATTTCTTTGGCCATCGTACGTTTGCATCAATCTTTCGTAGCGAATCCACCAAATCTTTCGATGTACCTGCAAAATTGTAAGTAGATAACTCTGGATATCGTATTTTAACAGTACCTTTGCTTGGTCGAGTTTTTGACTCGTATCGAGGATTTCCAATCTTGTTTACTCTTTTATGCTTAAAGTCATGTTTTTGAGCACCAAGAGGTTTCTTTTCTGCGGAATGCTTTCGTCGGAAGAGAGCATCATCTTCTATTCTCATGAAAGCTAGTGTTCTAGCTCGTACGTCGTCGAAGTTTTCTGGTGGATATTTCGTCAATTCCAGATATAATCCAGAGGAATCTTCTAATCCACGTTTGTATGCCTCGATTGCTGTTTTAACGTCGCAATTTTTTATTTCAATCATGGCTGCATTGAATCTGTTGAAGTAGTCACGAATTGTTTCTCCAGATTTCTGTACGATATAGTACAGGTCGCTGGTCTGCTTCTCCATCTTGCGACTGCTAGCGAATTGTCGAGTGAATTGGTTCACCAATTCTGCAAACGATCCGATACTTTTTGGCTTTAGGTTAATAAGCCATTGTAATGCTGCTCCTGTTAAAGTTGATCCAAAGCTTTTGCACATGCAGACTTCTTGATATTGCGCCGGTATAGGAACTGTCCACATAAGTTGCTTGTACTGTGCTATATGTTCGACCGGATCTGTGATTCCAGAATATTTTGTTGCGAAAGCTGGTATAGTATATTTCTTAGGAACGTCAACAAGAGCTAATTCATCAACGAACGGTGAAGCCTGAAATCCAGTTTTAGGTTCGACTTCGACGGGTACTGCTGCTCCGGGTAGCTTTGTGAGTAACGCGAACAATTTTTGGTTTTGCTCTTCCAGGGATTTCAGTCGTACGTTTAGAGGATCTTCAACGTTTATTGGGTTTGTCGGGATACAACTAGAAGCGATTCCAGTACTGGGTGGTATTGTCGTATGAATGGTGGTACTAGCAGCTGTGGGTATATGACCAGGAATAGGAATTTGTTGGGAAAAAGGTTCGAACGTGAACATGGGTGCTCCTTGAGGCATAGAAGGTGGACCTCGAGGCATAGGCGGCGGACCATAAGGTATTGGTGGAATAAATTGTGGTAAAGATGGTCGTACGTTGTCGTATTGTTGGTTTACAGTTGGAAATGGTATTGAGGCATTGAACTGTGGTCGAGGTGGTGGTCTTAGATGTTGAGGAGGATATGGCGGAGGGATAGACATTGGGATTGTCGTCGATGGTCCAGGTAGAGCTCGGAGACGCTGAATTTCGTTGTTAGCCTCTTGCAATTGTTGCTGGAGTGATGCTATGAATCCGTTATCCATTGTCCTGCGCAAATAGCTCAAAGAGAACTCAAAGAAAAGGTTAGTACTAAGGCGCACTTTTCACTGAATGAAATTTTTCTCAAAACGGAGCCCCACGGTGGGCGCCAAACTGTTTATGTAAAAAATTACACAACTCGATGTCGAATAAAACTTGTGTGAGGCTTAACCGTCGAGAGAAAGAAATTACAATCAATGATAAGTGCGGAAAAGTAAAATGAGACAAATAATTTGATGACGCAGGAAAAACCTCACGACGGAGGAAAAAACCTGCGGTCGACCTAAAAGATAAGTCGACAGAGCACTATGATCACCAATCAGGGGTGATGTCCTTCAAGTATACAGCTTTGATCGTACGATTACAACTGAGAAAACTATGAAATCGAATGTAAATTACAGATGATTCGCTAGAATAATGATTATAGAACTTGTGAGCTTCGGGTAGAACTTCGTGTCCCAAAATACTGGCTTGATCCTTCTTATATAGTAGCTTGAAAATAACGGTCCAACGGTATTGTGGCTCATCAATGATTGAATTGTAACCGTCCAACGTTATTGTCTTCAATTAATGCTCGGAGAGTAACTGTCCAACGGTACTGCTGAGAATTAATGTCCAGATTGTAACCGCTGCTAGAATCTTGCTTGTAACGGTCGTTCTTTGATGTTGTCGAACGATACATAACTTACGACTTGTTCGATGTAGTGATGATCTTCGACAAGCATAGCATATTACTCAATTTCCGATTTCCTCAAAGGTGGACAATTGTTGGATATTTTTAATCAGCTTGCCTGCATCAAACATATAAACTTTGTATATTTATTCGTTAGTATCGTCGTACGTTCATTGTCGTTATCGTTCGACTTATCCGATGTATTCGTTCGATGTTTAATGATCTTTGTTCGATAGTTCTTTTAGGCTTTATTTCAGGACCTTATCTTAATACAGGACTATCGTCCTAACACTTATCTTACGATTATAGTCGATTGTCGTGCGATCGTAGATTTTTACCCTAACAGTATTAGCTTGTGGATGATTGGAAATATGTGGAGGATTATTATGTATGAAGAATGATGTATTTTTTTGGTTTTTTTAGCTAAAAATGACATTTTTATCCAATATTTCGGAATTTCGGAATTTTCGGATTATCCGGTATCCGAATCCGGAATTTCGGATATCCGGAATTTCGGATTCGGATAGTAAATTTCAGTATCCGAAATTTTCGGATATCCGAAAATGAACACCCCTAACCATCACCAGGACTCACCCAAAAGCCGAATAAAATCCCTTATTAATATTTTTTATAACTTTTTATGCAGTCATTTGAGGTTTAAACCTATTTTCATTAGTTTTAATATTTAATAATTAAAGATGAAAAACGCATAGTTAAGATTAAATTTATAACCATTATATTTGTATACGATTTTTATATTCTACTAATTTGTTGAAAAAGAAAAGAAAATAAAACATATATTGTTAAACCAGAACTTGAACCCGATTAAATATGAATCCGATATGGCCCAAGATCCGAAATGCTACTCACCCGATTATGATTTTCGAAGGATACATTTCATACCCGAAACCTCGATAGAGAATCCAACTAAGAATGCATATCCTACTGTTTATCTTGTAAATTATGATTTTAAAACATGTACTTGGTCATAGTTTTATTGATACACATATTGTTGTCTTGTGTTTTTGTTAACTTTCATTTAGATTAACTATTTGGTGAAAAAAAAAGCTTGCAAAAAACTCATTAGGGATAAATGGATCATTTAATCAGTCCTATTTTATCATGTTTTGCTTTGTCATGTTTTATCAAACGTTAAACAATTATTTTGTCTTGTCATGTCTTGTCCTAATGCATACTAAACGCACATTCAAGGATCTTGTTGTCATAAAAAAGTTCTTACATGTTACTATAAAAAGAGTTGGAAAACAAAAGGGTCTTGATATGTTAATTGGATAAAGTATGAGGGGGTAAACCGGTTGATATATTAAATAATTAATTTAGAAAAGCGTGTGGGAATAATATCCGATCTCATGGTATCCAATTATTCCATCAAGAAAACCACCGACTGTAAGGTAGGAAAGTCAAAAGTCAAGATAGCTAAAATATAGTTTATTACATTTTTACTTATATTTAAAAGAAGAGAAATTCAAATACTAGTAAAAATATCAAAAATGCTCTCAAAGTTAAAAAGTTGACAAACAAAAAAGTTGAGATGACCATTATATATAAATCTTATATAACATAATTATAAATATTTACTCTTTGAAATTTCATTTATTATATCAAGTTAAGGCAAAAGATCGTACGTAAAGTCGAGTTTAACGTGAGAAGCATATCTAAATGTTGATCAGTTTTAATCTCATGCTCTCCCATGATCGAGCTGCGCTTCAAAATGGAATTAGTTTGATGTATCGATGTGTTTCAGTGCATCACATCCTAATACACATTAACTTATTTTCCATCAATTGATAAAAGATATCTATTTTTTCACGATAGCTTACACTTCTTACTAAAACCCAATCCTAGATGTTAATTCTACATTCGATACCATAAATATAGGTAACCGTCATATCATTAAACCTAAACCGTTCATCGGCACAAAAAGACGAAATCATGGTACAATGTATTAAAATAAAACATAGTTTTTATTAAAAGTGAAAATAATGGAAATGTTAGTAGGTTGTTGGTACTTGGTACAATGTATTGATAGGATAAGCATTGAAGCATCTTTCTTTCCTATCTTTTTAATATATTTTCTCTTTTATTCCGCAACTAACTACGAAAACAAACAAAGGGTTGTTTAGTTGGCAAACATTATCATGTTTTTAGTAATAGATTTGATTTTAATTGAGTTCTACAATTTATTGTTAAAAGTCATGTTGATTTAGAATTGTGAATATATATAATTTTAGGTTGTACAAGTCAATATCAGATAATGAAATAAAACAACTTATTGTTCCTTTTTATTTTGGGCTTCTCAAATTATATGCATTTTTCTACTTTAAATCTTGTAACAAATAAGCTAGTTTGTATAACATAAATATTAAATAACATAATCCCCAAGTAATTGATACTAAATTAAAACACTGATTATTATATAAAGTTGGTCGATAATCAATCATACAACTTTAAAAACATCTTTTTTCCACACATAATTTTTTTTAAACATAATGATATAAAAACTAGTCAATAAAAATACCATTACTAAGTTATAAAGGAAATTTTTTTTCTCTTATATCAATATTTTTTTTAATAATTAAATATCTTTAAAATACCATTAGTAAGTTATAAAGGAAAAAAAACAGAATCATAGTCATTTTTTTCTTATTTTTCTATGCATTTATATTTGATTTTTTGAAGTGTTTATTTTTTTCAGAGACTTAAAGTAAAAGGAGTTATAATCAACCATGATAGTACAATATATAAAGTTTTGTAGGTTGCTTTTTAATTTTTATTTTAAATTCTTATAACCAATAATTGAATTGGTTTTTAGAAAGTTGAATAGTACTAGTAAACCTAAAATAGAGTAAAGATCTTCTCTAACCTTTACTTATTTTAACGCATATCGTTCATCAACTTCGTTTTTTCAGATTGGTCCTTGCGTTTTTCATTGTTCAATGCTTTTCATCTCTCTTCCTAATATTCACTAACTTTTTCCGCTCATTTCAATTAAATGACGGGTATTATGATCATTAACTTTCTCCTTCATCACCTTCATCAACCTAGACAAAACGTCACAAATCTATTTCTTGATGCGGTTCTCCTCTCTCTCCTCTCTCTCTCTCTCTCTCTCTCTCTCTCTCTCTCTCTCTCTCTCTCTCTCTCTCTCTCTCTCTCTCTCTCTCTCTCTCATGTCTACTACCATTTTCTCTTACGTCACAAATTTTACATTCTTTTTAATAATTAATTCGGAGGGGTTGATTTGGTCAAATAAATATGGGCCGTTGATTTTATAGGGTGGTCATAGTTTAGGTTGCATGGGGTGTAATCTTCTTGTGGATTGCATAATAAAAGTTCCCTTTATATATAATAGTTATTTATTAAAAAAATAGAAAAAGGGGTAAAATGATCATAATTCTCTTATTTTTGAGACTTAACGGAAAGGTTATTGGTTGTTAGGCCATCCATAGCATCAATGGTTCAACCCTCTTAACTCTAAAGGGGAGGAGTACCACTTAACCTAAACTAACCCACACTTGGTATTATTATTTTTATATAATATATAAGATAGAAACAGAAAGAGAAAGGAGAGAGCATCTAAGGCTCGGGTTTGGAAACCAGACCTCCTCTCCCGTTGGCTTCACTCGTACACCGCATAGCGGTGTGTAGTCGAACCCACCAAGGGTCAAAACCCCTCACCCGAGGGCGCTACAGGTTTGCCATAGACCATAAGGGGAGTTGTTAAGCATTGCAAAAAGACCACTATGAGTGGCAAACCCACAAAATAAAGTCGAGGGACTATATTTGTTAAAAAGTAATAAATGTTTAGGAACACAAAAAAAAAAAAAAAAAGAAGAAGAAAAATAGGAAAGAAAGGAAGGAAGGTGTGAGGAAAGTGGAAGGTACCTTGGGGGAGCGTGGGCTTAATGACTCCGTACGCATAAAAAGCCGGACGGACAAAAGTTTTAGAAAACCGGTCCAATGTGTGAAAACGGCAAACCGCCGTTGTGTGAACAGAAACCTCAATATTTTAACTCTTTTATTTCTTTTACATATCAAAAAGTTAAAATCATGTCATTTTATATAAAATGTTAACATATATTTTATAGTTATTAGTAAGTATACTTATTTTAATATTATTATTATTATACTATTATTATATTATATATTTATATTTATAAATAAAATATTAAAAAAAGGAGGAAAGAGTGAATAAAGACAAAAGTGGTCGCTGAATGGGAGAGATAGACAGGCTGTATCCCACCCATTCCTTTCCGTTTTTAACTCTTCTTTGTCTGACGTCATCATAACTATATCCTTTTATCTTTTTCTTATTTTCTATTTTAGGCTACACCATCAACTTCATTTTTTCCCATTTTCATATTGTATTAATTAAATATTTGAATTTTAGCATTTACATATATGGTAAGGAGGTTTGAAATAAAAATCAATTTTAGATTCGCAAATAATCAAAATATTTATGGAACATACTTATACTTCATTTGTCATTATATATATAGGGTTAGCTTCAAATGTAAACTCAATTTTGATTATGAACGTAAGGATGAATTTCAATCACACATATTCGGTTACGATGGATACGGAGGATTGACACGATTCATGGGAAGGTGGAGATTATTAAAGGAGGGGACCCGGTCGAAGTCGCTTTTATTGACCAGATGAGTGACTGAACTTCGTCCTCATTTTCACAACTGAAATTGAGTTCATATTTGAACTTTCCTCTAGCTATATATTATGAAAGATAACAAAGTCTATTTATTATGATTATTGTTTTACATATTAAAAAATTAATATCGCATTTATAAAACTAAATATTCAACAAGGCCAGATGGATAACTAAGGATTCGTTTACTAAAAGTTTATCCGCAAAGACATTACCCTTACTTACCTTATTGTATAACATTTTCGGCCATCAAAATAAAGAGTTTATTGGGTAAAAGTCATTTTCATCGTTTATCAGGTAAGACTCTTTCTTAAATTACAAAGTGGCCAATATGGTATGCAAAGATGATTGGAAATGCACTCTCGGCTATTAGAAAATCTCGCTAAGTCAAAGGAATTTAGTATTTGTCCACATTATCTATTATTTTGATAAATAAAAAAAAAGATGGTTTATAAGGACCAAAAATTTGTAGAACTGAATACCTCTCATCAAAAAAAAAAAAAAAAAAAACCGGCAAACATCCCTTATGCTAAATCTTCAAATTGTAAAGCTACCCTTTTTACGTAAAAGAAAACTAACGATGATGACTGGCATGGAGCAAGATTGCTGGTTCACCAGAGATAGTGTTTGGCAATTGTTTACGGGAGATAGAAGGAAGCACGGGAGTGTGAGGTCCTTTCTATCAACTAATTTATACATATTAGACCAACTACATCCAACAGCCTCGTTGATGCCACATAGGTGCTGGCTTGACCAGTTGGTCAACAATCACCACTAACTAAAGTGTTGGTTCATGGTCACAATCAAAATGGGCAGGTTGTAGCGGTTGATTTTGTAAAAAAAAATCTTTTTGTTTTTCAATGAGATAGTTCGAGGGGATGGATGTATGGTTTAGGAGGTTGGAGAAAGATGGTCTTATAAATATTATTTTATGTTGTAAATATTTAACATAAAAGTTTCCTATTGAAGAGAAAATAATCAAAAAATATTTCTTTTATGGTAATAGTTTTGGAAAGTTCTTAAAATTTGGAAATTTTAACAATCTCTTTCTTATCTTTTCTTCATTTTGAAGAATGCAATTATGCATTGGATGTTCAATTTAATAACTTGATAAAACACAGGAATAGAATAATTTATATCTTGTCATCTTGTGCAATAAACCCTTGAGAATGAAGAAAACAACTCCGGTGCCCTTCATATTTCAAAAGATGACTCTAACAGTCCCTCTTCAACATCAACTCAACTAATGCAAATCCTTCAACCAGTCCTCCAAAATATCACAAACTTCCAATTCCAAATAACAACCTGCAAAATAAACGTGGAGTAAGAATGCAAAATAAACAAGGAGAAAATTTTGGTTCCAACTTTGTTGAATAGAACAATAATATAGCAAAAATAAATGTATAATATTTATGGTTGGAACTTGGAAAACATAGCAGAGTTTTGTAAAGGGTAAATTTTTTTGAAAAACGTATTGGTTTTATATGAAAAATTGAAATGTTTAACTTAATATAAAAGCTAACAATAGTTGTCACGTGGTATGTTTTTATTTGAAGAGGTTTATCTAGACTTCACTTAGACTACATCCTTAACAATTATACACATAAAATACTTAATAAATACACATAATATATAATCAAATGGAGCAGATTTCTTAAACATCTAATATCGCTTAAAACAATCAAAATATGAAGTACTTACCAATCTAGGTAATCGGGATTGGATTGCAACATTGTATCATAACAAAATTCTAACCACATAGAATACATTTCTTTTACCTTCACTTTAACAACACCTATACACATAACTATTTAACTTAATTGTAAGTTGCTTCATGGTCTATGTATTTTACAATTCGTAACATAAGTCATGGATGAAAAAAAAACATCCCAATTGCTAAACATGCTTTTTAAACAATAAAGTCGATTGTAACATGATCACATTTTAGTTAATCACATAATTCCGAGCATCATTTTATGTAATTTTTCTGATGAACCCTTGGTACAAAGTAGTGGATATCTTGTTGAAAGTTTCAAATACAAAACAAAATTATGTAAAATTGGAAAGTCTTCGACTATTTGATGGCCACACCAGATGATCAAGCAAGTGTGGGAGTATTGATACTTAGTTAACAAAAGGTTTTGGGGCTTATAGCACATCTACACCCCTTGTGATTAAGGCCAAGCGTACATAGTGGTATTTTGTAACATAAACTTTTGGAATTTTAGACATGGTTGTAACTTACAAGTAAAAATTAAGTCCGACAATTTGTGATAATGATTTCCCTCCTTGTATCTTGCAATGTATTAACCCATTTCTGGTATAAGATAGGCATAGGCATAAGGGATCTTGTTTAAGTGAGTTTGAAGTAATTTTATGGTTTATTACGAGTTTAAACCCTCATAAAGCAAACATATTAATAAAATAGATAATCTCATGGCCTTTTTTTGGGAGAAGGTTCATCTAGAGTTTTGCCTAGAGTACATCCTTGTTAATTTGGAAATTAAATTATGATTTGTCTAAGACTAAACCTGGCCACAATATGCTAGCTTCTGAACTCGAACAAGGGGTAAATGGGATTTTCGACCACATCTATTCTAAGACTTCTTCTAGTACGACAACACCCTTGTGGTTATTATTATATGGCCTTTCTTTCTGTCCCGTTTCTGTGAGAAATTATTATATAATCTTGTGTGCTAGAGGAAAAAAAAGATAAATGAAAGTTTACCATTTAAAATTACCTTAATTCTATTCATCAACACAATACTTTAACACTTCAAATTATCTTAATTTTATTGACCAACACTCAAATGGGTCATTTGTCAAATATTTATTGGATAAGTGCTTACTTCAAGATTGTAATACCTTAGGCATATCTCATATCGCCGTAGACAAGAGTGATGATGGGTTCATAAGTAATACTTTGCCTTCCTAAATTGGGGCCACATGCATATCAAGTTCGTGGAATGCTACAGTTAAGCGTGTTTGGGTGGGAGTACTGCCAAGATGGGTGACCCCTTGAGAAGTTCTCACTAGGTAGCCAGAAACAAAGATGTGAAACAATAGGGCAAAACGAACAATATTCTGTTGTGGTATGTGCGGTGTTACAAAGATATATCACCACCATATATCTTATCGTGCAACTTTATCAGGTGTGATATACATTGTTGAAAAACATCTTAAACTTAGTAAACATTTGTCTGGTAGGTGTGGTAAACGATACGACACACCCTTACCCGATAAATGTTTAATACTTCTACAATATGAAGATACTCCAACATCCTTATATCCAACATCCTTATAAACTCAAACTAAAGAAACCGAAAATTTCTCTTTTCCTTTTCTAGCAAACAAGTAAGTAAATGCGCTAATACAAATTTGGATTTAAAAAAAGTGAAAGTTGTTGCAACTTTAATGGAACATAATAAAATTCAACGTCATTGGTTTCAGTTGTTTTATAACTTTTATAATATTTCCTTCACCGCGTATTTATTTAAGTTACCATTTTATTACCATATCTGTAACTTCTAATCAACTACGGATCACCAACTCTATAAAAGATACGTGTACACACATGTATACGTACCTAGATGGTTACCCACCCACACATTTATGATGTGAGAGACAACACATGTTAATGGAGATTAGAGCATTTTTCACATATTCTTTTTATAACTTTTTAAATGTAAACTTAAATTTTTAAAAATTCTTACAAAATTTACTTTCAACTTCACAAGTTTATTTATTTTATAGGAAAAGTACAAAGGAAAACTTAATGAACTTTAATGTTTGTAACAGTTAAATCATTTGATAACTTTTTGTAACAAATAAGTCATTAGACTTTCCAAATCTCTTAAATAAATTCCTAGACTTTCTAAAACCTGCAAGATACATCTTTATGACCTATAAAACATGTTAATACGATAAAATAATTGAAAAGGTCCGAAATGCACTCAACAAGTTTTCATACTTTAAATGAGTAAATCCCTAAAAAAAATTTGAACTAAAAAATTACGTAAAAAATGTTGTAATATTGTTGGTTGATCGATAAAAAAAAATTTGTTGAAAAAATAAAAAAGACATTGCTCATGCATTTTTAATATAGAGATAATAGATGTTTTGGATTTTGTTTTAAAATTCTAACCAATTTTTTTTAATTTATTTGAAATATGGAAATAGTAATACAATATAATGTTTTTCAAATTCAGAGAATTTTAACCGTAATACCCAAAAATAAGAAATATTTTTCAATTTCATATATTTTTTTTTCAAAAAAGAAGAAAAAACATCGGTCACAGGTTTTTAACAGACAAAACAGAGATTTTGATTTTTGTAAACAAAAATTATAGTTTTTTTAAATAGGAAAAAGTAATACGGCATAAATTTAACGTTACTTTGGTATATTTTGACACAACTTCGAGTATATTTTGGCGTAAATTTTTGTATATTTTGTTTTAACTTTTAGTAAATTATTTAAACTTTTGTATACGTTTTTTTTTGCATCGGAAACAACTTTTATATGTTTTGGGAAGAGTAATGGAAATATTATATTTGTTTATATTTTATAAATGTATGTATTTTGTTCGTGAAAAATTTGTCTAAGAATTTAATCATTCAAAATATGAACATCCATTTTTTCTCGATTTTTTTTATTATTTTACCATATTAGCTTGTATTGTAGGTCATAAAGATGTATCTAACTGATGTTAGAAAAAAGAGTTTATATAATAGGTTTTGAAAAGTTTAATGACTTATTTATTTCAAAAAATTTTTACAAGAACTTAATCATTCCAAACACAAAAGTTCATTGTTTTATTTTATTTTATTTTCCTCTATATAGTATAAGAATATTCTATAATTTTGTTATCTCAATACATTTAAAAAGAATTGTATATACAAGCTAATAAATAAATCTGACTAGTGAGAAATATTAAAAAAGTTTTTCTCTCTTTCATTTATATAGTTTTCGAGAATTATCTGTATTTTAAGTTTTCTTCATTATTTTATGATTTAGAGAACAAGTTATATAACTTATTAAAACGATATGGTGATTTTTTTTCATTTATCCTATATTATAATATTTGTTGAAGATACTCTTAAATTATATACAATTTATGCGAGAGACCATTTTTCTTTTACATGCCCTCTTATAAAGGCTATGTTTGGTAAACTAGCTGATTACTGATAATCTAGCTGATAGCTGATAAGCTAGCTGGTGACTGATAAGCTAGCTGGTAGCTGATAAGCTAGCTTATGAACAAATCATGTTTGGTAAAAACGAGCTTATGAGTATGTAAAATGACCAAAAAAGACATTCTTAATAAATAATCAATTACAAGTATTTCGTAATATAATTAACATATTTTTTAATAAAATAATTAAAATAAATTTCTAATAATATAATATGTTAAATAATAAAAACAATAAAAAAATTATATAATATAATATATTGAAATAGTATAGAGTTGATTATTTTTATTATATATACACACGATAAATTTAAAATTTGTTAAAACAAACTTTAGAAAAAATCTACATTAACTTATAATTTAAACTGCTATTATATATAATAGTAACAAAAATAAAATTGATCAACTTAACATATCTTAATTAATTAATAATCTAAAAAATATAATTAAGAATTAGATATAAATTTTTTACATGTCTCAGTTATATAATATTTTAAAAATTATTGTATTTTAATTTGATAATTAAACATATTAAGTAATATATAATATAATTAATAACATTTAAAATAAATAAAATAAAATATATAATTTAATTTAATTAATAATTAATTTTAATTATTAAAAACTAATATTTATTAATAATTAATAATTATTATCTATCAATAATTTTACATAATTATAATTGATAATAGTTAATTATTAATAAGGGGTATAATCGGAAAAAGTCACCAAAAACTTTTCATAAGCTACTCAAAGTAGCTTATCAAAAAGCTAGCTTATAAGCTACTTTTGGTCTTACCAAACATGTACACAGAAAATCAGCTAGCTTATAAGTCAGCTTATAAGCTAGCTTATTTTTACCAAACAATGCCAAAGTCTGAAAATAATATAATCGACATCATATAGAAGTATATACCTACATGATGTATTAAAAATCAATATAATATAAAAGATATAAATTAATTGTATTTAAGACCTTAGCTTCTAAGTACCCTAACAAGATACTTAATTGAGGGTTTTTTTCTTCCATGTAACTCTATGTTATATGAATATACTATACGTTTTGTGTATTTATATATAATGTTGGTTTCCGGTTAAAAGTTGAGTTAATGTGAGATGCATAAGAAATAGTTACCAGTCTTTAAATTTACATTAAGATGATATGCACGTAGATAAGATGCACTAAGTTGCACTGGATAAATCCATGTAACAAGCACGATTCATGGATGGGTTTGAGATTACAATTGATCAATAGTTCAGATTGTCACATCCCGTTTACCTTTTCTTTTTATTCAATTATTATTATCATTATTATCAACTCCACTAATTAGAATTAGTGGTTAGAGTTTGGGTTAGTTGGCTTGCTTACGGGTCAAGTATCGAGATGAGGGAAAAGGCCCGGTAGAACTAGGTTAAAAACCCTAGGGATGCGAATCCCTCCTCATTGTATTCCTTGGCGAGCAATTCACCGTTAGAGAGAGAGAGGCCGAGAGCGAGAGAGAGAGAGAGAGACCGGGAAAGAGAGAGAGATCGGCGGGTAGAGGGGAGGGAGAATCGCCGGAATTCTCGTGTCGTCGTAAGGTAAACCTCGCCTCGTCATCTACACTTTCGTTAGTCTCGGTTTTGCAGCCGTCGCCGGCTTTGGTCGGTGGCGGTGGGCTGTTGTAGGCCGTCCGACTGTCGGATGCGGCCGGTGGTCGAGCGGTGGTGGCTGTGCGCGCCGCCGCCGCTGTTGTCGTCACCATGGTGGCGGTCGTGTTGTTGTGTCTGCGGTGGTGGCGGTTCGCCGTCGCCGCTGCTGTGGTTTTGTTTGGGCCGGCCAACGGTAGTGGTGGCAACCCCCACCGCCGCTGCCATGGCTGTCGTTATTGCTGCTGTTGGCGTCAAGTGGTGGCGGTGGTTCACCATACCGCTGCTGCTGCTATCACCGTTTTTCCGATCGCCAAGGGTGGTGGTCCGAACCACCACCGTGTCGCTGCTTTCTTCTTGGCCAACGACGGCGCCACAGCCGTGGCTGTCGGAGTCGAGTGGTGACGGTGGTCATTAACACCGCCGCCGCTTTCGGTTGTTGTGTAGAGTGCGATCGGCGGTGGCGGCTGGCTGCACCGCTGCTGCCGCCGTTGAGGTTATGGCAGGCGGCGGTGGTTCCCTTGGGGGCTGCCGCGGCGGTTGACCAAGCGGATGGCCGGCGGTGGTAGTGGACATCCACGGCCGCCGCCGTGGTATCGTTGACGGCGTGCGGTTGCGACGGGCCACCGTCGATGTCGCCGCCGTTCTGCTTAACCGACGATGTGGTGGTATCCATGGGTTTATTTTGCGTAGTGTTGGTTAATTTAATTACGTGTGATGGTACTTGATCGTTAGACTTTGTAGCTTAAATTAAATAGTAACACATAGGATCCGTTGTGCTTAATTTTCAGAGTGGTTACGTGACTTGCGTTTGTGACCGATACGTTTGTTCGTGACATCTTTGAGGTGAGTGGGTTTACATGCGATGTATTGTGATTTTATGTGTATACGTGTTGTTAATATTTTATGGTGATGATTCGGGTTGCGTGATGACCCAAAGGGCGGGAAACCGTGGAGTCCGGATTGTGTGATGGTCCGGTAACGGGAAACCGTTAAGCTGATGACGTGGATGATTGTATGTGCATTTAATTGTAATATGTTGTGTGTAACTTTACTCACTAAGCGGTTGAGCTTACCCCTCGTGTTTTAATGTTTTTAGGTACGAGTTCGGGTGTCGATAAGGGCAAGGCTCCGGCTTGAGGGTCTCCGGCTAGGCGGCGTTCCGATCCGAGCTTTTTATTTCTATCATTGACTTTATTATGGGATATTGATGTGGTTTGACTTGGGTTTTGAGAATAATTACGTATTTAATGATTTATGCAAGGTTTTATTAAATTTTTATTCAAATTTTTATTTTAAAAATTTTCAATCGGGTTTGGGTGTTACACAGATCTATATGTCACACTTCTCACATTAACTATTTTCACACAATACTTTCACCTGTATGTATATATGTATGTATGGGATGGGGGTTATTGTATGATCATTCAACAATTTTGATCTATATGCATTAACTCTTACGTGCAGTAAATCAGTAATATAACATGATGTCTAGAACATCATTTACCTTCGACCCATGTGAAATAACAACTTACAGTGAAACAAGCATGAGGAAAGAACAACTTATGGGAATAGCCTAAGCAAGCAAACAATTTCTCTGTAACAAATCAATCAGCCATCTTAAATATAAAAACGAAGCTTTTTTGTTTTTAGTAAATTTACAGATGGATGTAGTTGTCGTAATCCTTCGGTTCAACTACTTCCACCATTTTCGAACACCACAAAATACTTTATGGGGCCCCATCAGTCCTTCATTTTTGATTATTATCTCTCTCATGCATTGCCCCTTCATATCGGTTTTGTAGTACAAGTACTTAATTGACTGATAAACTGACCATCTAGAGAAATCGATGAATTCAATTTGATTGCTCCTTCTTATTATTAGGCATGTGAATGGTCGATTCATGATAAATCAGTTAGTTAAATTTGTTTTTTTTTTAAGAATTGTTGAAAGAAAAACAATTCATTCATCCACCATCGGTTGATCCTTGGAATTTCCCCTATCATTTTCATAATGTTGCAAATCAATCAATTTTCCCATTTAACATGATTATATATACTTGTTGCCAAATGAACTATAATAATGCGACAATGGATGAAAGGAAGCATATGAGAGCAACATCCACCGACTGATGGGATGTCGATTGTGACAACAGATGAATACTTAACACATCTTTTTGACTAACGACATCAATTTTAATAGCCAATCATTTTATATGATAATTAGTTAATTAAGTTTTAGATAACAACATGTACATAATTAAAGACCTTTGTCACGTTTATAGATATGATCGTTTTACTCTTCTGTATATTTGTGAATGAGATAATTATCACCAACCTCTAGAATAGTTGTTTCTCTTGATTACTAATAATGTTTATGTAGATGGTATCTCTTTAAATATTTATAGGCTGGTATTTTTGTATTTTATACTTTTTTTAAATAGGAACCTATCAACCAACAATTGAACAAAAGTCATACATGAATCTGATCAAAAGACATTAACATCATGACCATCTTCTTATATGTAAAAAATGATTAGCCCATGTATATTTAAGTAGCACCATAGGTATTGCTTATGACATAATCATGGATAGGAGACCGAGAAACTTTTGATTGTAAATTGTAATTAGAAGTGTTAAGCTTCGATAGACGGTATATTCCTTTGTGCCATTTAGTCATATAGCTATGTAGCGGTATATATTAAACTAAATAAACTAATGACGGGTTCTTGAGGATGAACATAAAGTAGCTTATAAGCTAACTTATTTTTGTGTGTACATGTTTGGATGAACAAAAGTAGATTATAAGTTAGTTTTTTAAAAAGCAACTTGGAGGTAGTTTTTTGAAGCTTTTTCCAGTTATATCGTTATTAATATTATTATACCTCAATATATATCATTTTGGTCATTTTACATACATATAAGCTAGTTTTTCCAAACATAGTTTATTCAGAAGCTAAATTTTCAGCTACTAGTTAGCTTATCAGTCAATAGATAATAAGCTACTAGCTAGCTTATAAGTTTACCAAATATGTACCTTAAACTTGTGAAAATATCTTTCAATAATTATCTAAAAAAAGGGTTTTATCGGCCATATTAATTCAACAAATATTTTATCATCTAGGATAGAGAAATTAGGAAAACCCCCTCCAATTATTAAAAAAAATTGTATAAAACTATCCAGTAAAAAATGGAAAATGCTATTTAACATTTTTCACCGTTGAAACTACTTTGTTAGTTTTTCATGGAATATTTTTTATATAAATTGAAATGATAAAGTTATAAAGTAGCTTAATAACATCGTCGAGGTTAAAATTTCTAAAAGGAAAATATGTAAAAGTTAAAACATTTTCTTTTTATAGATTTTGTCTTTCAAAATTTCGATCCTCTCTTATTTTAGAGATATTATGAAAAAAATTTAATATATATAATTTCTTATTTAAAGAACACCACAAAAAAAACTGTTGAAACTATACACAGAATAAAACTTTATCCTCTCCTTTTCTGAAAATTTGTTGAAAATGAACATCAACTTAAAAATTATTTTCCAAAAATTAAACTATTTAAAAAATGTTTTGACTGTTATAAATATCGACAGCTGTCTTTTAATATAAATAAAAAGATTTTCACAAAAACCGCATTAATAACACCAAAATCGTACACAAATATCTCTTTATTGTTGTAGCAAATAGTAATACAAATAAAAATATGATATAGTGATATATAGAGAGGATTAGGTTGAATGTCAACTCAATTTTGATCGTAGACGTAATGATCATTAAAGTTGTATCATATGACAATGTTTACTGTGATTATCATACATTATTTTGAGTGAATAAAGTTTAGACGTCTTTCTTTACTCTAAATAATGTATTATATTCAGAGTAAATATTATCAAGTTGTGCGATTTTAGTGATCCACACGTTTACAAGGAAAGATAAATTCACATTTAAACTATATATATATATAGGTGGACTTATATGATAACGATGTCAATTTAAGAAAACGTGAGAACGATTCTTAGCCACACATTTTCGGCTACGATGAACGCGATCATGGAGATTAACGCGATTCATGAAGATGGAGATGATGAAAGAAGGGTGATCCGATCAAAACGCCTTTATTGATCGAATGGAGAATTGTTCCTACGTTTTCTTAAAAAGTTATGTTTCTCGAATGAACCTTTCTCTATACACATTGACACACACACACACATATATATAGGGGTGGATTCAAATGTGAACCACTTTTTGGTTATGAACGTGAGGTTGTCCGAGAGCATGACACGTGACGGATGACTAGGTGCCACGCCAGGTCCACGACGGATGATTAGGCATGATTCATGAGAGGACATTGAATTAAACATGGAGACCACACTCGAAGTCACCTTTACTGACTAGTCTCCGCCACGTATCATACTCTTAGCTATTCTCAAGTTTACAACCAAAAATGGTTTACATTTGAACCTTTCTCTCTACGGTTATATATATAATTTGCTGGGAGAAAGAAAACACAAATATCTTGTATCCATTCAATCAGAAAAAGACAAAAGACGTGTCCACCACGGACCGCTTAGGCGCGTGACAAAATAGAGAGAGGTGAAAGAAAAGATTACGAAGATGAGAGTAAGTATCAGTGCACAAGGCCATGATGTGACGCGTGTCCGTTAGCCAGCTGTATTCCAAATTATACCAAATGCAACCGCTTGCTAACCTCACAGCCTGTCACCCCAAACATAAATCACCCTCACTCCCCTTACCATTCTCACCGGTATAAAACCACCACCCCTCCTCACCCTTAACACCTTCATTCCCCCTTTCTCTCTCTACCCTTTCTCTCTCTAAAATCCTCCACAATTTCAAAAAAAAATCAAACCTTTTTCTCTCCCATGGCGTTTTACTAAAAATCTTCAATTTTGACATTTTTTTTGGTTTATATTATTTTTATTATTATAATTATGGCTGGTAATTCAAAGAAGGGTTTGGATCGGATCAAAGGTCCATGGAGCCCCGATGAAGATGATATGCTTCAGCAGCTCGTTGAAAAGCATGGCCCGAGAAACTGGTCGCTAATCAGTAAATCCATACCCGGTAGATCCGGGAAAAGTTGTCGGTTGCGATGGTGCAACCAGCTGTCTCCGCAAGTGGAGCACCGGGCGTTTACGCCCGAAGAGGATGAGACGATCCTTCGGGCGCACGCCCGGTTCGGTAACAAATGGGCCACCATAGCCCGGCTCTTATCGGGCCGGACCGATAACGCGATAAAGAACCATTGGAACTCCACGTTGAAACGGAAATGTTCGTCGATGACGAACGAGGAGTTTAACGAGTTCGCGATCCAGCAGCCGCTGTTGAAACGGTCCGTTAGTGCCGGTTCGGCCGTTCCGGTTTCGGGGCTTTGTTTCAACCCGGGCAGCCCGACCGGATCCGATATCAGCGATTCGAGCGTGCCGGCGTTATCGTCCTCGCACGTGTACCGGCCTCTCGCTAGGGTTTCCTCCGTTGGAACGTCGTCGTCTCCGCCGCGTCCGCCACCGCAATCGCAACCGAAACCGCCGGTGGTTAACGATCCTCTGACGTCGTTGAGCCTGTCGCTTCCTGGCGAGACGACGACGGCGATGCAGTTAATGCCGCCGTCTCCGACGGAACTACCACCGCCTCCGCCGCCTCCTCCGTCTCCGATTCCGGCGATGCCGTTACAGCAGGTTTCGATCAATCGGATCCAAGACCTAAACCTAAACAATGAAAGCGAAATCGACGGCGGCGCAGAAGAGCTTATGTCGTCGATTCCGGCAGGCATATCGGCGGCGATGCAGCAGCTTCAGGTGTCTCCGGCGCCGTTGAGCTCGGAGTTTTTGTCGGTGATGCAGGATATGATAAGGAAGGAGGTTAGGAAGTATATGAGAGGGTTAGAGCAAGGAGGTGTGGGAATGTGTGTGCAACAGGCGGCCGGTAATGGCGGTGGATTTGGTAGGGTGACCCGACCCGGGATGAAGAAGATCGATTAGAGGGTAGTTTTGGAAGAAGAGGAAAAAAGGAAAGGGAAAGGGAAAAGAAGAATCTTTGTTGATTGTTAATTTTATAAATATTCATCTCTGCTCTGCTTTTCTTTTTTCTTTTTTTTTGAAAATTAAAAAAAAAGAAAAAGAAATAAAATTGTATAGAGGGAAGGAGAGAGACAGAAAGAGTTAAATGAAGAGGTTCATATAATTTACAACCAATCAAATTCTTCTTTTTATGTTACTTTTTAAAAAAATTTAATTTTAGGTTTATTTTCAAGCAAATGAGATATTTTGACACACTAAGATCTGTTATAAATAGAGGGGGTTAAATGTTTATAAAATACTACAATATAGTAACTATATGTGTAGATAATCAAATCGTTGACCTTCAAGATTATTTACATATATTATATCGGTTACAAAGTTCACTTCTAATCTTATCTACAACTGGCTGACATTAAATTGAAATGAAATTGGATAATAATGTTAGCAATTAAATCATAAAATGATGTTAAACAAAGGAACAAGAGTTACCGACCATAAAGGCATGAACATAAACATTTGAATTTTAGAATTTCTTTTTAAAGTGAAACGTGTATCTTAGTTGTTTATTTCTTTTACTCACATGTCATTTCTTAACTGCATTTAAAAAAATAATTGATCTAGTGTGTTATCTTAATATTTTCTAATTCAAACATTAAAGGTTTTTTCTTTTCTTCCATTTAGAGGGTGTTTGAGAGTGTTTATTTGAAACTGCTTATAAATTATTAGCTTTCCAGAGGTAGAGTGGGACAGAGATTTGCTAGGGACGCGCTCATAGAGGTAGAGTGGCGTCGGTCTAATGGGACCCGGGATTAGAGTGTTTCCGTCAGCACACTTTTTAGAAAAGAAATAAGCAGTTTTAAAGTGTTTGGATAAAACTGTTTATGACCTTCTAGGTTAACAGTTTTTTTAAGAAAACAAATTTTTTTGACCTTTTAAAAAACTTGATACATTGATAACCACTCTAAAAAATCCCCTTAAACCTAACCCCCTTGCCTTTCTTTTCAAACAACAGACTTTCATTTACATGTGAATTTATTGCGAAAAGTGCAAAACGAAAATAAAATGGACTTTGAGTAAGTTATATGGTGGGGAATCAGCAAGTTTTTAGTCCCTCCAGTTTACTTAATGCATTTTTTGTTGACATTTGTACCCTTGTTTACCACTTTTTTGTACTACTGGCTACCTCTCGTTTTGGTCTTTCTTTTTTTGTCTTCTTCTATTTTCTATCATCATGTATTGTTTCCATCTTTCAAAAGATTAATTTACCACCTTCTATTTTGGTCTTTTAGTTCAAATTATGTGTTTAAGGTGGTTTAAAAAAAATTAGACTCAACATAAAATGTCCAGCTGATTCCCATGTTTTCGAAAAACCAGGGACATCAATTTGCATTTTAAAATTTTACAAAAACATAATGTTTTAGATTTGGCCATGATCGCAATAGTGGTTAAATGGCTCCGTTTATTGCCCTTGTGTCAAATATGAGTTATGCACTTCTATTACAATAAAAGTTTATGATGCTTACATCGTGCATTGCAATTTTAGAAGGAAAAAGAAAACTTCGATTAAATTTAAAACCCTATTTGGTAGGCCAGTAGTTCATTGCACTTCCTCACCCCCTCACCCCCCCTCTTCCACACCACAATTTCCATTTCTCCTTCCCCTACCCAAAAGCCAATTTCAAAAACCTTATTTTCATTTACTTTTATTGTTCTTACCAAACCATATAAATTCAAATACTCGTCAATAACTTCATTTGTATGTGTTACAAAATAATTAACAGTGATGCAAAATGGGGATAGAAGTATGCGAGGAAGGATAACGCGGAGTTGGGAGGGGATAATAAAATTAGAGGTGTTAATGGGTTAAAGAGAGAGAAAGAGATGACTTCGATTTTCACATGTTTGAGAGGAATTCGTATACAACATTAACTTGACATATGAAAAGGTTTTTCTTTTTTTTAGAAGGATATCCGAAGTTTTGCCCCGACTAATCCCGGCAAGGTTCACCGACAGCTAAAACATGTTGTCCTGAGTTAATCCTCAATGACCACAATCTGGAAACACCTAGATTCGAACCTGGGATAAAAAAGGTTAACTACCCACTTCCCCTGTAGGCCTTAACCACATATGAAAAGGTTTATTTACCCACATATTATTTTTTAAATTGAAAACAAAAAACAAGGCCTTTAAAACCCCATCAATAGTAGAAGTTGAAAAGAAAACCCCCTAAAAATATGAGTTATTATAAACGACTGAGACTGAAAGAATACAATGATATTTAGATTGTTAACAAAAATATTCCAAGTAATGTCATGATGGATTGATATAATTGAATAACAAAAAGGTTAAAATCAAATTTATTTTTAAATGAACATATGGTTACCATTGTGGTAAGGATTGATGGTGGGGCACCGGTTAGCAATCATAAAGTATGATTGTCACGTTTAACGGTTAATATCAAATATATTTTTAAATAATTATATATCTTCTTAGTCCTTACACTTTCCAAATCCCCCCATTTAACTAACCAAAGTACCTTAAATACTTGCTACAAAATTTAATCAACAAATAGAAAAAAAATAGAGTAAATTACGTTTCAAGTCCATGTGGTTTGTTAAAAATTGCTACTTTCATCCATATAGTTTGAAAATTATGATTTTAGTCACTATGGTCTATAACTTATTTCAAATACATTTTGAGAAGTGCAACAATTGCAAATAGAAAAAACTAAATTTCAAGATCACAAGAACAGAGTAGCAACTTTCAAAAAACAAGAATGAAAAACGTAGCTTACTCTACAAACTAATACTTCAAACTTGTATACTAAACGTAGCTTACACATAAGAATATTACTTCAAAATGTGTATTAAATCTGCTTCACTTTTCATCTTCATTGGTTTGTTTTTTGTTCAATAGTTAGTTCGGACGGTGCATGAATCCACCCTTATGAGTCCTTTTCTTGGACCATTCACCACTTCCTTTTGGCTTTTCCACAAAATGGATAGGTTAGGTTAGGGAGGATATAAAGTAAAGGGTCGTTTTCGTCATTTAACACCAACAACCCAACTAATTAAACCAACTCATGGGGTTGACCTCAAGATCTAGTTGACCTATAACTATATTCATTAAAAAGAAACTAGTAGTTCACATGGCAGTGAGGTGAGGTGGGACTCATGTGATCACTAAAAAGATCATGATACCCAAAAGATTGTATTGTTACCTGCAACTGATGAAGCCTGGCTTCCAAGGCAAGAATCATCAACTGTTGAAAAATCAACTTCCAGATGAACATGCCCTCTGAATTCACAAAATAAAATAAAACATAAATAAGAGCCAATAAAAACCACCAAATTTCAAGTTCAAATTATGCTACCTTACTTTCTATAACCACCAAGGTTTATCATTCATTGTACAAAGAAAATAAAGAGCTAAAGTTGCACAAAATTGACCCAGCTAGCATCAACAATTAATGATACATTTACTGGTGGAGTGACATCTCTAATCCCGACTCGTTTTGGTCCTTCCTGCGGAAGAAGCTTCAGAAACTTTTGAATCATCGTCATATGAGGAAATGAAGAAAGAGCTTTGTTTCTTTTGCAAAAACCTATATCGAAACAAAAAGGTGGATATAAGGTGAGGGTAAAGAAGAATTAAAGATTCAGAATAATGGTCATAATAATTAGAAGAAAAAGATAGTTGTACCTGAGGAAGTCGAGAAATTTTTGCTGCAATTGCACCAACATATCATCTTCTATGTTCAAATATGGTAATAACTCCGGCAACTTAACTGCATGGACAAGAGACCTCATCAAATCATTGGTCGATCCACGATGGAACCCAATCAGTACAAGATAATTAGTTTTTCCTACAAGCCGGGTGATAATCACATACTTTGAGATACAACTTATTGTATAATTGCAAACATCTTTTACTTGTGTACAATTACCTTTAAAGCATAACAACTTAAATTTTATAATATCACATATATAACTCTTGCTTTTATGTTGCCAGTTCTAAAGAAAACACCTCAACCTTGATTGTAGAGTATGTAATCTTGCAAACTTGTACGACATCAACCACCAATGCACTTAAACTTGCAGGAAACAAGTCTTTAGAACTTGATCAAACCTCAATTCTAATGATAGAACATATAATTTTACACAACATATATTGTACATTGATAAATGCATAAAGTAATAATTTTTATTCTATATTTGCTAAGCTTGACTTAATTCAAACATGCTTCAAAACCAGAATATAAAACCTCGCCTGAGAAACCCCGTACTGGTTTTATTTGTTCTCAGCACTTTTCTAATTTCAAAAGCTACAAAAAATCTCATTATCCACAATTCCTATGTTTGTATAGGTTTTGTTTTTCTTTTCAAAATCGCTCTTTATTTTCCAATATTTGTTGTTCAGTTTATTATGTGTGCATGTTTTCCTATCCATTCCATATTTATTTTTTATGTTGTTGGTGTCAAGTTACTCCAATATATTAGAATTTACTCCAGTCTGTTTGCTTGTCTGCTGCATTGTACAGGTTAATTAGATAATTATCTTACCTAACAAAAAAAAATTTAGGTGTTACATCTTAAAGACTCGTATGGTAAAAGGAACAATTGGTGTCGCAGATGTAGTACAGCGTTATGGTAATTAATGTCTGGCCATTAAAAAAAGGTAGTACATAGAGGTGCTATGTTTCAGAGTCTTTTATGGTATAAATACAAGTATAAATGTAGCGGTACTGTACAAGTACTGTAGTAAAACCGAGTGGTTATAAAATATAAGGTCATATCAATTACAAGCTTGTACGCGTGCAAGTACTAGTACAATTTGTTATGTTGTATTGTACAAGCTGTAGCAAATATACTTAAACATTTGAGTTGTTAACTTAAA
Source organism: Centaurea solstitialis (assembly GCA_030169165.1). Taxonomy (NCBI): domain Eukaryota; kingdom Viridiplantae; phylum Streptophyta; class Magnoliopsida; order Asterales; family Asteraceae; genus Centaurea; species Centaurea solstitialis. The sequence continues at coordinate 17,867,674 of CM058046.1, forward strand.
AGCCATTAAGGGAGTAGTGCGTCTGTAACTTGTATGGCACAAGTGCATTTGGAAAGGTTATCCTTTTTCTTTTTTTCATTTTGTGTTGGTTCTTTTTTCATGAGGTCTGCTAACTATTGCAATAACGTATGACTAAGAAGAAAACTAGTTACTAGGTGACCCACAAGGCAGGCAGTAAAGAGCAAACGAGAGTAAGAATCACAATGAAAGAGAAATGGTTAAACATACCAAAGAGACGCAGTAGATGTTCAGCACCATATATGCTTGAAGGGGAAGCATCGTCTGTAACCGATTCACGATATTGTTGGCGCTCTTTATTGTATAAAAGAATAACTGGCAATGCCCTATCAAAGTAACATCGTAATCCCTTCATAATCTCTCCAATTGAATCTGTCATCCTGCATTCAAGGCAATGATTTTACTGATTAAACAGCAAGTATAAGTACAAAAGAATGTATTTTCTAAGGGTGTGTTCTCTCCCTTGACGCATGATTTCATATCATAGTTGACAGAACACTATAACCCCATTATTACTTGCCTCTAGAAGATGAGTATCAAACTATCAATCTTAAATCATGCACTTGTAAGACTTACATGTCATCCTTCTTTGACATGTATTCCAGGTAGCTATCCAATATATCATCAACATTTGGAGAACGCGGAAGTTTAACAAGCTGCAACAGCCAACAAGCACTTAAATAATTATCAACAATTCAACTCCTTCTGGCATCAGTCAAAACGTCAAACCATGCACTATTCTTTTATTCTATATATAATAAATCAGCAATGAAAATGAATGGTCCAATTTACGACATTGTCTATATAGATAAAACAATGTTGAATAAATAAGATACACATATGACTAAGCCACAAGGGGGACAAGGAAGGGAGAAGATAGATAAAATCTGTCTAGTAACTCGGTATTAAGGGATATATATATATATATATAGAGGAAAGTTCAAATACAAACCACTTTTTGGTTGTGAACATGAGGACAATCGAGAGCGCGACACGTGGCGGCTTTGAGTGTGGTCCCCTCCTTTAATTCAATGCCCTCCCATGAATCGCGCCTAGTCATCCGCCGTTGACATGACGTGGCGCCTAGTCATCCGCCAATGTCGCGCTCTCGGTTGTCCTCACGTTCACAACCAAAAAGTGGTTTGTATTTGAACCCAACCCTATATATATATATATATATATATATATTAAGAGCACAATAATTTTTGAGTTGGTGCTAATACTAATCCAGATTACCAGTTGGAATTCATATGCCTAACAATTACTGGAAAATAAAAGAAAATCAAAGCATGTAGCAGTCAAACTCCCTTTTTCCTCTTTTGTAGAACATCGCAAAACGTTTAATATGTAATCATGGATGGAAATGGAAGCTAGATAATATGTACCTTATCCTGCTCATTGACAAATTCCCAGTCGTCCACAAGTTGCTTCTTTAGAGTGGATGGAATTTCAATGTTCACAAGTTTTGTGATAGATGCAATCTCCTTCTGGCACAATCAACCCCAAATACGCACATGTTAACAAGATAGGGTCCAAATTTTAGAGGTTTCTTACATGCTGCAAAATAGACCCTAAAGTTTGCAATGTAGGGACTCTATTAAGACTAGATAAGATAGGATTGAGGATACCTCGGTGCTTGAATCGGTCTTTCGCTTCCTCCCTTTTGCCCCTGAAAATTTAGGAGTTAGGAAAGTAAAGCATTTTGCAAACACATAATAAAGGTAAAAGAAACTGCAGACCAGAAGGTTGAGAAACTTTTATCTGTCGAGCGTCCATCACTCCCAATAGAAGTTAACAGGTAATAAGTAGGAGCATAAAATAAGGATTGACATGGATATAAATGGTTCAAGTACCATTATTGAACAACCAAGATCTGCCTTCTTCACAGTGTAAGTCGAACCTCTAAAATCATTTTTCCTCCACAAAGTCCTATTGAACCTAAAATGAACTCTTTTAAGTTTAATCTACTCATATGAGTTCCTTTCCCAGTTATGTCATCACCTTCGAAAGGATAGGATGCTATCATACTGAACTAAAAAGAACTCTTTTAAATTTTAATTGGTCTGGAGGTGTTATCATACTGATGTTCTTGACTTCTTGGTTTCCTAGTGGATAGGATGATTGTAGGGCTAGAACTGGAATGTGAAGAAGCTATTGTTATGCTCATAGGTATCTGCAACAATGTGGACTTTCAGTTTTTTTGTTTGACACAAACTATCTTTTGACATTGTTGTTAGTGTCAGTCATACCAAGAGGAATTGCTCATAAACTATCAATTCCAAATTGGGACCATCAAACAAACACTATGTGATCTGTTAACATTCTATATAACCAATTTTCACAATGCAGTTAGAAAAAACTGTTGCTCTCTTTAGTTGAATAAGAGCTTGGCTAACTAATTGAGCCTTGTACCTTTCTATACAATGACATTTGCCTTATATTTGACTGTAATACTTACAGCCTACAAGTCTCTTCCGGGGTGGGAGATTTGTAAGTGTCAATGTTTCATGAAATTCAATTCCGGATTCTGTGTGAATCAAGAGGAAAAACAAAATCCCTAAAATTACGTAAGAGGCCATCATAAGTGATACACTTACCAAGAGGGTAATCGCTACATAGTCTCATTCTGCAGACTTATGTGTGACTGCCCATTACCCTCAGTAAATGAATGAGGTCTACAATTACAAATCTCCCACCTAGAAATAGATTTATTGGCAGCAAGTAGATATTGACTATCAAGCATATGAAGAATGAGATGTAGAAATGTAAAACGCTAGATAAATTTCCTGAGGGTTACTCAATCATATTAGATATAACCATCAAGAAACCTTGCCACCGGTTGCACAACTCAAAACAAGCATGATACTTATCTCATTGATTGTAAATATAAAAACACGTTCTTGAACCAAGATTTAGAAGAGCCAAAAAAATGAATATTTCACCTAGGTTAACCAATGAAGTTTGCAAATTCATAAAATCGATTTATGAGGTAAAGCAATCCCTTAGAACATTGTTAGATGTATTTTCAAAGACCATTATGAAACTTGGTCATATGCACTATCAGGCAAATTATACAATGTATAAAATTTGGTATTCTAAAAGTCTATGTAGATGACATTATCTCTCATCAAGAAATGATGCAGATCAACTACAAGATCTAGAGTGGTTCCAATTACAGGCATTTAAAGTATAAGGCCTCAAGAATTCAAAATACTTCCTTGGCATGGAGGTGGCTTGTTCAAAAAAAGGTGTTATCATCTATCAGGAAATATACATCTTTGATCTACTTAAGAAAATAGGATTGTCTGGGTGCAAACTTGTTGATACTCAAATGAATCCTCACAAGAAGTTAGACTTAAGAACTAAAATCACACTAGTTGACAAAGGGTCATATCAACGTTAGTTGGACATCACCTTGCTCAGGTGAGGCTTGACAATGCATTTGAGTTGGTATTATTAGCCAGTTCATGCACAAGCCCAACTGAAGATTATTTGGACACAATGTACCTGATTATATGGTATTTAAATATGATACAAGGAAGACGACTATTCTTTGCCAAATCAGAAAAACAAAACCTAGTCTGAAAGCATACCGGGTTGACATACAAATGAAAGCAGATCAACTACTACGTATTGGTCATTTGTATGGGAAATTTGGTCACTTGGAGAAGAAAGAGACTGACAAGTAGTAGTGTTGAAGCTAAGTAGAGAGCATGCACAGAGAATTTGCAAAGAGATAAGGATCAAACTAGTTCTGAATTAGCTTGGTCAGCCATGTATTTGATGCAATTAAGGAACATATTATGTTTTTGATGCAATTTGTGAACATGCTATAACTCTGTGAAGAAAAAGGAAAAAAGTATCATGACTTTGTAAAAAAAAAAGTTGTTCCCAATTTTTTTTATTAAGATGTCTTGTCATAGACACCAAAATGGATAAGCTCCCGAAATAGGAACTAGAACAAAGCATGTTCCGTTTTGATGCAGATTGTAAAAAGAAACATTGAATCAACAACTATTGCTATTTCCTTTTGGGAAAAAAAAGACATAACACAGCCAAAGAAAAAAGAACACCTATACCAAAGGCTCAACAACTTGGCAACACAAGTTAAAGGTATCAGACAGTAATTTGTAATTGATTAAAAAAACATGGTCAAACTAAAAATTTGAGTTTAACGGATATACCGTTACTCTTCACATCTTCCTTATCCACCTTTGAATCTGAAAGGTCAATAACACAAAAGCTCCATTATATTCATTGAACACCACAAAAACTGCAGAGTAAATATAAAATTTGCTGTATAACATCACCAAAGGTGTTCGAAAGAGGAGTTATATAAACTATAATGGGAAAAAAATGATCAAGCAATACAACAACAAAGTACATAACTAAACCCGAGGACCCTACAAAATGAACTAGTTGACCACATATCTTCACAATTACTTGAGGTTCCCAAAGTTCAAACATTTCCATGCCCCCACACAGCTTCACAATTGACAAATTACGTTTTTTTCCCAAAAAAGGTGTCTTTTCTTCAAGGTTCAAAAAGGCGTGAGGCGTGGCATGGCGGCGAGGTCAAGCCTTAAGCTTTACGAGATATGGCGAGGACGCAGCATTTTCCAGGGCGTGACATACGGCAGCAAATTTGTATGTCATATATAGAATTATACATATACATATATGTTTTATATAAATTATTATAATCAAATAATGGAATTGAAATTGTACATTCATATTAAAAGAAGAAAAAACATATTAATTATTATTATAAAAGTAGGTTTTGATTAAATATGTAGGATAAAACATACGAAGGTAACTTTATAACTTCGTTTTGATCGTGAAACCATAACATTTATGAGTTCGTGGTACTGTGAGTGATGAGATTAGATCAATTTATAAAAACGAGAAAATTGAAGTTAAATATGTAACAATACAAAAGATAAAAAAAATTAAAAATAAAAAAAAAAATCACGTCTTACAAAAAACGCGTGCCGCGGCGCGACATGGCGCGCCTTGAGACGCCATAGTGTGAGCCACGCCTTACAGAAACGCTATGGGACATTTCGTAACGGCAGAGACGCGTCTTGCGCCATATCGCGCCATGGCGCGCCTTTTTGAACACTGCTTTTCTTTAAGAACTTATAATTATATACTCCACATACGAGCTAAATAATAGCCCTAAAGTACAACAACAAAAAAGCAACTTACAAATCATAATCTAGGAAAACAAAATATTTACATATATTGATAATAAAACATATATTTGGCTTAGTAGATTTGCTGCATTAAATTTGGTGTGTTTTAACAATCAACTACTATCTTTGCTATCCCCTGCGATTGATGCTAGTAAACTTACATAATGAAAGAAACATAGGTACTTTACTCATAAAATTTCTGGGATCTAGCACATGGGTACCAAATGAAAGAAATAAGGACCATGAGTGTAAACTTGATCATAATCAAAGTGGAAGGACCTGTTTTGTGAAATCTGAAATTTGGAAGGTTCAGGAAATGGGACAGTGGCAGTGGCTAGATTTGTGTGGACTCATGGATGCGGGTGGTTTAACAAATTAGACCTTCTGGAGGTAAAGTGGCTTAAATAACATCTGTATATTCACTTTCAGCCCAAAAATTCATGCAAAAAACAAGACATCAGAATTGTGGCTCTGTGACAAAAAAGAATTCTCATTTTACTAAATTAGCAGCCCTAAAATACAACAAAAACACATATTTTAGCCTATAAAAAAGCTTTATATATCCTATCATAGGAAAACAATTTCTTTGCAAATATTGACTGTAAAAACAATACTGCATAAAGTCTCAATGCTCGACGTTCATATTTCCGCATGCCCCACAAAGGGACATAAACTTATTTAATATAATAATCATCTTTTATGGAAAACAAAACTAGATAAACAGCAATGATCCAAAATATCTTTGGCCAACATTACTTGTGACAAGTTGTTAAGATGAGGGAATACCGTTAGCAATTTTCGGCTTCGTTTGATTCGAGCGTCCAGACTTTGGATTCCTGTCGACGCCATGTTTTTTGTCAAGGGCCTGCTGTTCTAGGATGTTCTCTGGGGTGTATTTCATCAGGCGCTCAGCACTGACCCATTCATCCCAACTGTTACCAACATAAGAACACTTTAATAACCATTTTTGCACACATTCTAAAAAGGTGAACAAAAATAAAAGTCTGAAGAATTGAACATTAAGAGACCATGTTGCTCAAACTGCATAAAAGCACACCCAAATGTCAATACATTCCTATGCAAGTGCTGATGTACACATATATTCCCTCTTCTTCCTATTTCCATTTACCATTTCCACTTCTAAGCGGACTCATCTTCATATGTACTCTCTATGTACCGGGTGTAAATGGCATGATGACCTATCTCTAGCGAAGTAGATGAAACAAAGTGCAAAAGTAAAATAGCTTGAAGACCCTCCTTATGAATTATAAGGCCCTGTTTATGCTTTCAAAGATTGGCATGCTTACTAGTAGGAGATCAAAGGATTGGACGAGAGGTCGGCTACCCATTGTCATAGCACTACTAAAGCAAAAAAAAAAACCTCTAGGAAACATAATGATCCCTTTCTCCTTTCTCTCTCTTTCCCTTATCTCTATCATTCTTCCCATTTTAGGGGCACTATACTGCTATTAGAGGTGAACCGACACCCCCTTAGCAGCGTATTATTTTTCTTTGTAGCCTTGGGCTGCCGCATGCAACTTTTTGGAGCTTGTTAGTTGTTACAAATATTGGTTGTGGTTTATACATGATTTAGCCTGTAATCTACACATACTATTGGATGATTTTATTCCCTTTTGATGTACTTTAGTTGCTTTTCATCTCCCATGATATGTTTTATTGTATAATAAATCAAATTTCCGCTCATAAGAAAATAAGTCTGACAGCCTGACACTACTCTCTTCCGTGATTCATGTACCTTCAATACTACTATATAACCATTCTATTCCCAAAATGAGTCCCTTCAACACCTAATCTGTTCAAGGCTACTCGCACGATAATGGATGTCTTCTAGAAAAACGATACATCATCTCTAATAGAACAAATTGCATTTGATAAAATCTATGTAGCAGTGCATTCCTAAATGGCTTTCATAAGGATTAGGTCTGTGAAACAGCCATCTGGTTTATTGTTGAGGAAGAAGCTTCCAAGGTTTGCTAGCTCCAATGGTTTGTTTATAGTCTCCTAAAGCTTTGTTTGGTTGCTTTTGTTAGGCTATCTCAAAATAATGATGATGGGCAGCAACTATGAAAAAAATTGTTCTAGTAGTGTATATTGGTGAGATTCTCCTCTTAAGATGACCAATGTATAGCCAGGGTCCCTCACAGGAATAGTCACTCTACTCTTTGAGGTAAAGGTTGGGTATGCATACAGCTGAAGTTGGACATGGCTGCTTTGGCATTAATTGTCATCTTCATCATTATTGTCAGAAACATTGTGATTTGTCAAATCTAACACACCCAATAAAAGTTTTATAAAACTAAGGCTAACTTTATAGGAGGCGAACCACCATCCAATGTCACTCAAGGAAAATGAAACACTAATGAACCCAAAACGGTTCCATTATGTAACCTTGAATATCATCTCCATGCCAAAATAAAGAAGCATAATGTGATTAGCCTTGGTGAACTACCATTAAATGAAACATCTTCTTATAGAAATGGACTCTAGGGTATTGAAAATATCTAACTTTCTGTTACAGATAGTTCATTAAAATCAGCCTAGTAATCCTATGAAACTCGGGCAATATAACTAACCAAGGTACAAGATACCACAAGTTCTTAGCATGCGCTTCAAATGGAAGAATTATTTTTCTTTTTTTAGGGGAGGAGAGGTTTGCTTGCATCACTAAGAGAATATTTACCATATTGTGTCCTCCCTTATATACATTTTTGTGACTATTAGGTAGGCTAAATTAGAATCAAGCCACTCAAATAAAGGTTTGAAGTAATGGAATGTATAATGTACAACGTGATGCATGCTTAAGCTCGATTACTCGGTATATGAGCCTCATATAGCAATTTTTGAATATCCACAAATTAATTTCTATTACTATATGTTGATCTAGCCATTTAGGTGGAGCTCAACATTTGACAGTAAAAGCTTATTAAGAATATATCCATCTCAACTCAACGCATGATATGACCTTGAAATTTCTATAATAGCAAGACATAGATAAAACAAAAACATACTTACGTTTTACTCCAACCCTGCAGAACACAACAAAAGCCATCCATCAATTAAAATTGCAATGTAAACGAAAATGCACATTATAAGAACTTATGGAACTTACAACATACTACATCAGTGTTCATACACAGACTAGCAGTTGAACAACGTATATATTAAGAGATACTAATTGTGGAACAATAAGTAGAAGGAAAGTCTCAAACTTACAAGGTAATGTACGAAATATTTCCACTCATTCTTCCGCATCTCTGATTTTTGAACCTTCAAGATAGAAAATGGAAACAAAAGCATAAAAGATCAGATCAAAGTACTTGTATCATTCGGTAACCTGATAAAAAGACCTAAACTAGAGAATGGCATTCGCAAGATTAACTTGTAAAGATGAAATGATTCAAAATAAGTGGATTTGTAAAAACTATTAGGTTTCCATCCACGACTGTAAATTCATTAATTGAATTGTTTTGCGGAACATGTCGCAAAACAAGATATGTGGTGTATGGCATAAGAATCAATGTCAATTTAGTAGAGAATCAGAAATCAGAATACAAGTTAACAGCACAATACTTGTATACAACAAGAAATTTTATGTGCATAACTGCATACTCAATTTCCTGCTAATAAATTATCTGATTTTATCATTCGTAATGAGTTTCCAACACCCCTACTTTCTTTTTATAGCCGATGCATGGGTAGTGATTTGCTCTTTTTTAAGGCATTTGAAGTGCTATTAGAAATCATGGTTATTGATGGCGCTCATCCTCAGTCACTTTATCTCTCTTATACCCCACAAAAGCAATAACCTTGGTAAAGTTACAAACTTACAATCATGAGAGAGCAACTAATTACTATGGCATGTTCATTATAACCCAAATGCAAAATCCAACCTAGTAAAGCAAAGACATGTCATCAGGATATTTCAAAGGATAAAGCAAGTGATAAGGAAAACAAGTACTACCCGCTTCGATTCCATGTTAACTGGTTGAATCAGATCATAGTGTGTACCACTAGTTTTCAATTTTTTACGCACTATTACTCATCCCTATGAATCATCATGGAAAAATACCACATCCAATTCCACAGGTACAAGTATCTAACTAAAATAATACTGATGATTACAGTGTCTATTAACAGAAACAAGTCCACTCACCCTCCCATACGAATCGTCATTTAGATAAATTATATCTAATCCCAATCCACGTGTATAAATCTTACAGTATCGACGAATACTTATGTCTGATTAAATGAGTAACCTTTGTTCTACTTCACATATGCAAAGAAGATCAATGCTACTTGCTACTTACTAACGAAATGTAACGTTCAAATAATCAATTATCATATGACCCAAAAGTTACCAAACATAACCAAACCAGTGCTCTCAATTCTGGAAAGAACCCGAATAGATACGGCTTCAATTAGCTATTAAAAAAATTGCAAAATCCGCAAGGATAAAAACCCATTTAATGCATGGGCGGACCTATTTTGGTGGTTACGGTGGCACATGCCACCGTATCTTTCTTCCGTCGTAAGGTAAACAAAATTAGGTTTGCCGCAGGTGCAATCATATCGTTTTAAACAGTGCACCGTATCGTTTTAGAAGTTGCAACTATACCTCGTAATCAACCAATAATCCTTGAAGTCGACCAAAAAAAAAAAAAAGACCTCTTGAAATCAACCAAAAAAACCAAAAAGAACTCCTGAAATCAACTAAAAAACTGAAAAAGTCCCTCGGAATCGATATAAAAACTTAAAAATCATTCTAAATCAAGCAAAAACACTTTAAAAATCTCTCAAAACAGTGGAATTAGGCTAAAGACATCTTAGGCGATATTGAACATTGACAAAAAGCCGAGGACACGTCAATAAAAAACTGTACGAAAAAATATAGTGCCACCGCATGAAAAACTTTTTGCATCCGTCCCTGATTCAATGGTAAGCTTGACAATTGTATGTTACCAACAGAGCATGCCAATAATCTATGACCATAAAACATCTCAAAAACAAATAATAGTCCAGTTTGCCTGAGAAGCATACATGTATAATTCACCAAATAAAGACTCTATTCATACTTGTGAACATCATAAGCATCCTCAATAGTTGCAAAACTTTCAACTCCCTATTAATGAACAAAAAACCCTAGCATTCCATTTGAGTCCACTAGAACTAATCAATCAACCAATATAACAAAACCTATCCATCCAGGTAATTATTCCTCATAATACAACCAGTAATCATGTCCTAATATCATCCCTCATTACCTCGATTTGCTTCAATCCAAATTACACACGTAATCGACGTGAAAACATAAGAGTATAAGATCAAAAGCAAAGGAGTTACGAAAACAACCTTGGCTTCGTAGATACGGGGGCCATGGTAGGCGAGGACCTTCTCGCCATCGGAGAAGACCTTGGCGGTGGAATCAGGGGCGGTGGAATCGTCGGAATCGGTGGCCATTAATGAAGCTTTGGTGCGTGATGATGATCCCGCCTCTTTTTGATTTCGTGGCTTCCGGAGGCGGTGGTGGGATGATTGTATTTGATTCATCTTTTTTCCGTCAATGGTTGGTTTGTTTTCTGCAAGTCGTCGTACGGTAAGGTGAGATTGATTACTACTGAATAATGTTTACCGTTAGATTTATATATATATATATGTTTCACTCTTTCAATTTATATAAACAAAACCAGCTTATTAGGTTTTTATAAGGAGATTGTTAGAGATCCACAATGGAAGTTTTTCTTTAAGATTCTTTATGGGGTTTTTATAACAACGTAAGACAGAGGTTATTTCCTAGTCATAGGTTCTTATTAGAACCCGGGTGCTTGAACAAGAACTTAGGTTCTTGTAAAAGTTTCATTTTCTGTTATATAATAGTTTACATAAATAAAAATTATATTATAAATGAGTAGAGTAAGTGAGTTTTTTGTAAGAACCTCTATTGTAGAGTTTTAAGGAGATTCTTGATTTGTTGAAATGGCAATGACGTAGTAGGAAAAAATATGGTAAGTGAGGTTCTTGGAGGTTCCACCACTGTAGATGCTCTTAGGTAGACCTGGCAAAAAGTGACACGACACGCTAACCCGACACGAACTCGACACGAAATAAACGGGTTTGGGTAACATATTTCAACCCGTTTAAGTAAACGGGTTGACACGACACGACACGAAAATTAAACGGGTAAGGTCAGGGTCAAACATATCAACTCGAAAATGACCCGACTAACCCGTTTATACATATATGTGTGTGTATTTGTGTATATATATAAAGTTTTTTGTAATCTTTTTACTAATCTACGATTTATTTGGATTTTTAAGATAATAATGTTAAGGATTTTGTTCAATCTTATAAGTTTGAGTTATAAAATTTGGATTCATAAAATTTTGTGAATTTTGTGAATTTTTGATTTTTGATTTTTAATTTTATAAATATTAAACGGGTTAAGCGGGTCAACCCGTTTATTAAACGGGTCGGGTTAGGGTTGAGATTTCTGACCCGTTTATTAAACGGGTTGGGTTAGGGTCAAGCATTTTCAACCCGTTTAATTTTGAACCCGACACGAACTCGACACGACACGACACGTTTGCCAGGTCTACTCTTAGGGAGGGGATATGTCCATCAAATTTTTTTTATAAAAAAATTAATTGTGTAAAAGTTAAAAGAATCTCCAAAAATGAAGATATAAATTGCATTTAATTCTATAGAATAAAAAAATAATATTTATTTAAATATTTTGTAATTTTATGACTTTAATATACTTTTAGAAAAACTATTAATTATGCATTAATTAATGAAATGAATAAAAAGGTAATTTCTATCTGTTCTTTTAAGAAAATTTAGGTGGCATTTGATTTGCAAAATATATTTGAAGGATGAAATTTGTGAAGGAAATTTGATTTTGGACAAATTTAACTAGAATATTATCAAGTTTGATCATTTGTTATTTGGAGATATTGAAATGGAATTTGTTAAAGAATTGAAATCTAGCAATTTGATTTACAGAATGTAAATTTGGTATTTGAATGAAATATTGGTAAATAGTCAAAATATACTTTTTGAAAATTTTAGTTTTCTTTAAAATTAAAAAGTATCTTAATAAAATAATCATTTAATGTTTTAGCACAGTCATAAAATACACAACCTAGATATAGTTGCAAACGAGACTATGTTACTAAATCAATATTAAATTTGTTTCAAAATAGTTAGTTTTTTTATCATGTAAAAACAATACATGACATACATAATTCAGTGGTTATTATTTTATAAAAGTTAACTATTAGACTAAATAAATATCAATTTTTGTTAAAATAAAAAAGTATTAAGTTAAACTAAATATACTGCCAAGTGAACAAAAGTGTATTTCAATGTGTATATATATATATATATATATTATTTGATAAAAATTAGATAAAAACAAGTGTATTAAATTAAATTAAGGGGAAAATTAAAATAAGGAACACAAGTATTGAAATCCAAAAGTAGATAAAAACAAGTATATTAAAGTAAATTAAGGGGAAAATAAAATAAGAAACACAAGTATTGAAATCCAAAAGTAGATAAAAACAAGTGTATTAAAGTAAATTAAGGGGAAAATAAAATAAGAAACACAAGTATTGAAATCCAAAAGTAGATAAAAACAAGTGTATTAAGGTAAATTAAGGGGAAAATAAAATAAGAAACACAAGTATTGAAATTTAAAAGAACATAAAAACAAGTGTATTAAAGTAAATTAAGGGGAAAATTAAAATCAGAAACACAAGTAACGAAATCCATTCGTTGTAAAATTTGATGAAATTTTAAGATACATTATTTTTAAATATTTTAAATGAATGAAGTAAACATGGATGAAATTTTTTTCAAACGAATTTAATATTCCAATTTCATTATAATTTTTTAGAGTTTGTAAACCAAATATTACCTTAAAGAATCAATGAATCATCTATAGTACGAGTTTTTTCTATTTTAGAAAATAAGAAAAAGAAGATATTGAATATGTTATAAATAAATAAATAAATTGATAAGAAGTTGTTTGCTTTCTCTAACCCTCCATTTTCTTTGATAATTTTAGTAAAGCAAATTAGTTTTGTTAACCATTTTTAAATGGCGGCTTAATCTTTTAGCCATTTTCTTGTTGTACATTTTTGTAAAATAGCTAACTTGTCATCAAAAGAGGGTCCCTCATAGGCGAACAACCCAAGTTACATTTTCGACCCCTATCCATCAATGGAGGACATGGGTAAACATGTAATTTTTTAATGAGATTTTCAAAACAAACTTATTAAAACCAAGGTCTATGAAGAAGCCAAAATTACATTTTTTTTACCCATGTCCTCCATTGACAGACATGTTATTTGACGGACAAGGGTTAAAAATGAAACACTCGGTTGAAATTTGGTACATCCGCTATTGGAGACCCTTTTTTGATGGACATAGTGGCTACTTTGCACAATTATACAAAAAAATGGCTAGAAGATTAAAACATCATTTAAAAATACTAAAAAAATAAATTCCCCTTTTAATAATTCGATGAGCAGCATAAGTGGATTTGTTTAGTGTTTGTTTTTTATTTTCTAATTGATTGAAGCAGTAAAGTTATTAGAATTTTTATTTCAACTTTTTTACCATTAACGCCATGATTGTTTAAAAAGATTGTATAGAACCGTAATATGTAAAACATAGCAACCTGATGCTATTTGTACAAGATTGGAAAACAAAAGTTAAAATCATAATTCTTAAGATGTTTATAAATGAAATAGTATATGTATGAAACTAAGTAACAAAAATTCAAATTGTTTCATATGAGAACTTGTAACTGATTTAATTTCACATGCAAAACAAAACCACCACATGTTAAAAGCTAGTGTGTTATTTCATAGATAAAACAATATTGATATGAACTAGGGTGGCAAATATTGATTTTATACAATGTAAAAAACGTTTGAATATATTGCTAGTTTTTTAATATATTGTCGTAAAAAAAATAATAAAGAAAAATAAAAAATAAAAACTTGAAAGAAGCATGAGGTGTCTGTTACATATGGTAAGCAAGTAAGATATTTAAGAAAGTAATTATTTTCATAATAAATGTGATTTATCTTGAATTATATGATATATTTAGGGAATATAACTACTTTTAAATTATAAAAATATTAAAATAACAAAAATGCCCTTGTTAAAAGAAAGAACATCTGTTGATTTATAAGTTAATATAAAAAGTAATATTATGCATTAAGTTTGTAATTTGGTTATTTTGTATATATAATACTTTTATTAAAATGTGATATAGTAAAAACAAAAATATGCATTATGTTTATTATAATTGAATAAATTATTTTAAAATCAAGTGATAACTATTTGTAGTTTTTAAAATTAAATATACATATCATAATTATTAACATTTAACAATATCTTGTAATGATAAATAAATATGATCTTTTAATGTATTTATTAATGTTAAAGATATTTTTAATGTATTTTTAGTATATAGTTGAAATTGTTTTTTAGTGTTTAATAACCCATAATTTTTAGTGGATTAGAAATGGTCTTAGGCATCTTCAATTTAACTACTAAAAATTAACATAAAAGAACACCAAAAATATTGGATCCTTAGAACCTAAGGGGTTTTTTAGTTCGTTGGAATTCGATGGAATGTGATGGAATTGGAATGGTCAATTTTGTTGATCAGATTTCGTTTGTGTTGTTTGGTTGCCAACGAAATGGAATTCAATTCCATGAATTTCTTCATTTGTGGATTTAAGCATTACTTTCAAAGTAAGATGGAATTGGAATCCATTCCATCTAATTTTTTGTAAAATGACAAAAGGGCCCATCAAACTTCTAAATTCCAACCACAAGGCTATGGGTAAAAGCCTATTGGGAAAGTGGCATGTTAACCCTTCTATCTCAGGTTCAAATCTAAGTGCTTCCAGGTTGTGGTAATTGAGGATTAACTTGGGATTAGCCAGGGAAAGTCTCGGATACCCTTAAAAAAAGTTAATCCCTAGCCATGTAGTATTTCCCTTTCACGCCTTCAGATTCAAACTTTTTCTGTTGCTTCTCACCATCGTCACTTCTCTGTTGCTTTTCGATTGCAGAATGAATGACTAATCTGGTTTCGTTTCCAGACATCGACTTCTTTTTGGACTCAGTTTCACGATCGATATAAAAATGGCTATTTCTCCTTCTTCATTTTATATATCCATGGATGATTTCCCATGAAAAATACATCTAAAACAGGGTCCACGTTTAAGGAAGCTAAACCTCGCTATCCCAACAACTTTACAAATACATTTGTCATCTTCTTACAATGCCATAACAGACCAAACAATGGTCAACAGTTTCAACTTCATCCGCACATTTGTATCACAAGGACGAGCGAAGGTCAATACAGAGACAACCAACATCGAAAGAATCGTAATTCTGTCATGCTTTAATCGCCACACGTATATGCGAACTTTGACATCGATAATTTATAATTTATTTCATTTCTTATTTTTTATTCTACATATTTTGATGAGATAAAGATATATTTTGTCTCACTCAACCATATTATATATCAGTCTAAGTGTCACACAATCACAACACAGACAAGTGTGTTATTATTTTTTTAGAGCAAACTACAAACTTGGTCCTTGTGGTTTGGTGTTTATGACACATTTGATCTATACAGATTAAAAATTAAAAATTCGCCATTGGAGTATGCAAAAGTGACCGGATTTGGTACATGCCTCTAACTGCTATTAAACAACCTCGTTAAGTCAGAGGTGTTTTAAGTCTATTTGCACTTTTTTCCATTTTCTTAAACACAAAGCATAAATACTATAGATAACATATATATGTATGTATACACACATACACACATACAGTGTCGGCCAACACCCACCCTCGAGTTGCATTTCAAGCGACCAAACCCATACTACTCTCTTCCCCCTCCCCACTCTTCACAAAAGACCTACACATGGGAGTTTCAAAAAGAGGAAACGAAAATTTTCTTAATGGTTTGTAATAATCTCCCACCTCTAGATCGATGCATCATTTTTCTCAATCTAACATCTTCATCGTTGTCATTTGCTCATTCCTTTACTTTGCCCTTTCTCAACCCCCTTATTCATCACATCCCTTTTTGTAAACCCTCCTGCATCAACATCTATCTTCAAACCCATCATTAGTTTGTGTTATAAGACATTTTCCGAATAACTAGCAATCCTCAATATGGGTTACATCTTCAATTTGGTTTGTGTTTCATTTGGTGATTTTTAGGCTTTCTTATCATGTCTTTAGGTTGAAATCATTGGGTCATTTTAGGTTGATATCGTGGGTCGATTTTTCATATGAATTGTGGTTTTTTTGTTGACATCTATTTTTTTGATATCATAAGAGAAGATGCGCCAGAGAAGACGGCAGGATTTGTTGTTTCTACCATGGGGTTCATCGGAGAGTGAACATAGGTGCATGTTAAAGCTGTTTATGGGCGATACGACCTGCTCAGTCCGGTCCGCTCAGCCCGTTGCAAAAGTGGGCTTGTTTAATCATTGTTGAAAATATGGGCGGGCTTGGGCAATGAAAAAAAGAATTCGGGCAAGCCCGCCCAACCCGTTATACTTTTATAGTTCATTTAAATTTTATATATAGTTAATAATTTAATGGTTTTTATCAAAAAATATTGAGAAGTAACTTTGGATTTAATAATTTTTCATATAAATTGTTAGAGAGTTTTTTCGTCGGGGGAACTAATTGGATTGTTGCGAATGGGGCTAGAAAATCTTCATAGTTCATATATAAATAGGGAATAGTTCTCCGAAATGTATTAAACTATATCAAAGTTTATTTTTTTTGCTATTGTGTTACAAAATGACTTATAATTTTGGTAAACTGATACACACAATAGAAGAAAAAATAAAGTTTGATACATTAAAAAGCATTTTTGGTAGTTTGATACATACAATAGATTTTTGGGGATAGTTTAATACATTTCGGAGAACTATCCCCTATATAAATTATAGTATTTTTTCATATCTTATGTACATTATTCTTTACATTTTTTTTATCTAAAAAATACATACATAATTTAAAAGATTTACGTAACTTAAAACTATATATTACTTTGTATTTTAAATGTTAAAAAATAAGCCCGCTAATGTAACACCTCAATTTAACCAAAACATGTATTTAAGGAAAACCATAAATTTAAGGCGGAAGCTTGATTGCAAAGTCTAAACTTTAAATAAATTCAACAAACATGTCCGGAAAACTAAATGAGTAGTCAATTGTAACCAGACTCAACATAGGTTCAAAACATAATATAAATCAACTCTCTCATAATTAAAAGAAAACATTGTTTTTCAAACTCCGAAATCGAATGATCCATTGACTGAGCTGCCACATTCCGAGCCATTACACGTGAGCCTTGCTCTTGCTACCCGATGCCGTACCTGACACTAAAAGAGTGAAATAACAACGAGTAAGCTTTTGCTTAGTGAGCACGTATCTATATTGACATAACTACACATACATAACCGAATTACATAGCAATTACATATCATGTAACTTGATCCCTTGACACTGGTACTAGGCCGCTTAATCCATAACTTGATCCTTTATTCCCGAAGGAACATTTCCTAGAAGTAGCAAGTACTAACTAGGCAATAACATAATCCATAAACATATAACCACACATGCAAGTCCATCACATAAGTATAATCATATTAACATAGAAAAAGTACTCACCTGTCAGAATGCTAGCCAAATAATCGCTCGATCAGAACAAACTATCAATTCGGTCACCTACAACATACATACATGCAAACATCCATATTAATCCCTTCTATTCACTTTAGAAGGACTCCATAGTGACCCTATAACAATACCCTACCACTTACACCCTTGAAACCAGTTTAAAACATTTAAAAACCTATCCAGGAGTCCCGCGCGTCTAGCGGCGCATCTCCATCTGCGCAGGCCTCGCGCGGACCATCAACGCAGACCGCTCTAGAAGGTTCGCGCATCTGGTGGCGCGTTTCCAGGCGCGCGGCCATCTGCGCCGACGCATCTGCAAGAAATCCCCAAGACGATTTCTCGAACCAAAAACCCCAAATTCGACCCTTTCCATTCTATAACTCCAAAATCAGTAGTTTGGAGTCACTTTGGTGTTTATAATCGAATCCATACCATATATTGATAATAAAACAACAACAATTCATAACATAACACCCAATTGGTGATCCATTGATCACCAATTCCCATCCAAACCTAACCTTAAACATAAATTACCCTCTACCACACTTTCAATCAACATTAAAGGGGTTCAAAACATATCTTTGATGCTTTTTCTGGTATCAATTACCAATTGCTTCTAAACTTCCTTTAATTCTCCTCAATTCACTAAACCCTAAGTCTCTTCTCTCAAAACCGTAATCTGGAAACTGCAGGAAAAGAGTTTGGAACTTCTCTTTTATACTAACTGCGCTCCACCCTCAACTATTAAGAATTACACTTAGACCCTTACTTCATGTAATTCCAACATAAGAACCCATAATTAACGTAAGCTTGACAATTAAGTCCATAAATAAGCTTAATGAAACGGGGCGTTAGAGCTAGCCCGTGGACAAGCCCGTAAGCCCGGTAAAACGGGCTTGGGCTTTCTATATTAGGCATGTTGGACAAAAAAACACCATTAGGCCCGGTCCGAGCCCGCAAACGATCACCTCTAGTGCAGGTCGATGCACTGTGACAACCAAAGAAGAGATGTCAGCAGCGTGCCTCGTGACAACCAGCTTGACATGTGCAAGGCGAGGCTCGGAGGTTTTCATCCTCATTACAATATATATTAAATAAAGTTACCTTTTAATCCCTATAATAATGCACTTTATATATTTATTTATTTTTATTAAAGAAAAATCATATACAAAACCCAAATGAGGCAGCTTACCGGTTAAGGCTTGTGGAAGGTGTAACAAGCAATCCAAATTCGAATCCGGGTGTGAGCAACCATGGGCCGCCACTGAGTATTAATCCCAATGGAGCATGTCTAGCTCTCGGTATAAAAATGCCAATGATGTAGTCTGGCCAAAGTCCAAACTCCAAATGAACCTTCCAAAAAAAATCATCTACAAGTGGAAAAGACTAAAATACCCCCTCACTTAACGGGCTCTTTAAAGAGACCAATTCCGTTCGTTTTCGCATACCCCATGATGAAATTGCCAAGAAACAACAGGAACCAAATTTGCAATTTAATCTAATTTTTAATTAACTTGTTTATGATATTCTTGAAAAAGAAACTTGATATTCTTGTTTTGGAAACAAAATGAAATCATGGACGGAAGGTGAAGATTTGTTTCACGTGGAAATCTAGAAAGACACGGACGGCGGGTATGCCGGTTGGTCACGTGGATGGTTGGTGCTTGTTCGTCGGACCAAAACAAATCTCACTATCACAACTTGCCAAAATCAACGGCCTTGCATTTTCATTCCCATGATTTGGATGGATGTGGCAATATGTCAATTTAAGAATGTTTTTTTGGATATAATGATTTTTCCATTTGGAGTTTAACAAAAAAATATATATTATTTGATTATTTATCCATGGTAAATAGTTATGCATATTCTTTATTTTTTGGTAAATTTAAAAGTTTTTTTTAAGGGTGTTCGGGCCAAAGCAGCAAAGTCCGACTAATCCTTGACAATTTTGGAGGCTAAACATGATCCCATTTAAATGTCCTCAGGCATGGACACGGGAAGGCTCGAACTCGGTTAGGCTCTATGAACCCCCCGGGCGATAACCAATCTGTCACAACACTGTAAGACAAATTTAAAAGTGTTACTTATAGAGAGATTGAGATTCGTATTTCAGTAAGAAGTTGAGGTTTATATGAAAAATGGTTATCGATTATCGGATGCACATTAAGATGAGATGTATCGAATCAATTTTATTTTAAAACGTAATTCATGGGAAATGATGAGATCAAAAGAGATTCAGTTCTCAGACGTCTTACCGTTAACTCAAATTGTCACACAATCATTCTCTTTGAACGCCATTTGGGAATATTCAACATATACTTTTTTTGGGAGAAAAAGAAGATTTTAGATAAAATTTTGGTTTAACATATTTTGATTTTTTTTTGAAACGGCAAGTATTATTACCCAAATTAAACCAAGGAAAAGATTATTTTGAAAAAAAAAAAGTTTATTTAAAGAACTTAATAATTACTTTCAAATTCTCCAAAAATAAAGAAGTTTTCCCAAAAGATTACCATAGAAGAACAATATTGTATTATGTTTTTTTTTATCTAAAAACTTTGATATTAAATATTTATGAGAAAAGTTAATATTTTATTTATATGTAATTATAATTATAGTAATATAATCAATGTTAAAGTCCTTGAAATTAGAAATTTATTAGAGTTGAATTTATTTTTTTCTTTGAATAATTTTTGAGTTTTTATGTATCATATCCAATGTTTTGAAAACCGGACCGGTCATCAAACCGGTTGTCCTAGTGGTTCACTTGTTCAACCGGTCGGACCGGTCGAACCGTTTTAAAGAACCGAATGACGCCATAGTTATTTTTAAAAATAATAAAATTATAATAAGTTCAAAAACACTTCCAACATCAAAAATACTTAAATACAGTACTTGGGAAGTACATCATCTTCGTCATTGTTTTAATTTCATAGAATATCATATATAAAAAGACGTAACAATTATATAGCATACTAATATAACTATGTTCATGAAAATACTAACTTTGCATTTGGG
Source organism: Centaurea solstitialis (assembly GCA_030169165.1). NCBI lineage: Eukaryota > Viridiplantae > Streptophyta > Magnoliopsida > Asterales > Asteraceae > Centaurea > Centaurea solstitialis. The sequence goes on from CM058046.1 coordinate 17,888,658, forward strand.
AAGTATATGAAAAAAAGAACGAAAAAACGGTTTAAAGCGGTTCAAAATGGTCCGGTTCAGCGGTTCAACCTCCCGGTTCAAACGGTTCTCACTGGTTCAATGCCTAGCGGTTTGACCGGTTCTATTGAACCAGTTTCCCTGCCGGTTCCCGGTTGAACCGGTTCAACCGGCTGGTCCGGTCCGGTTTTCAAAACCATGATCATATCATAGAATTTATTAAAGATGTTTTAAGAATAAATTTTTGGTTAGAAAATATATAAACTATTGTTCATGAATTAAAAGGATACATGTCAAACTACATTTATCATTTCACAAGTTTTATCTATATACATGGTATAAATTGAGTCATCAATAATAATTTAAATAGATTAACGTATTCTTTTTGATCGACAAGTTAACACACACACATTTCAGTGGGTATTAGGCCTCCTTACGGGCAATCCCATTAATTCGCTGCGATTCGGCACCATCTATGGTTGAACCCGACCAGATCTAGAGTCTGGATATCTCAGGAAAGTGTCGTCCGTGGTATTCGAACCCTAGTGTGTGACTTTCACCCCATACCCTCAAGGGATGTTACCTATCTAACTGAGCTAGCTTCCTTAATTCTTAAAATTATCTTATGATTATATTAGTTAATTAAATTTAATGTAAAACAAATAAATAAATATAATATAGAAATGGAATAATTAATGTGTTAGAGTGAGTATAAAAAGAAAGGTTATAAAGAAAAGGGAATCTGACTGAGTTCCCAAATGTATCGGAGAACAGTCTGAAAGCTGGAGATGCAAATTTCATTCCAAAACTCCACCAACCAAATTCCTAGTCAAACTCACTATTTCAACGTACCAAAATTAAAACAAAAAATATTCAACAATTTTCATTTTTCCTTTTTTTTTTCTTTTTTCTACAAAAAGAAATCATTTGTCCATATTTCTTTTTTCAAAAAAACTTTGACGGCACAAATATAAATCAGACAATATAATTCTCTTCTATTTATTTTAGTGCTTTCGTAAAATTAGATTATAAAGAACTATGTTGTTATTAATTTAGTAACATCGCTTTTACGGATAATCAATTCAGATCTCAATACAACTATTTGAGATTTATTTGATTATTAATTTTAAGACCTCCTAAAATTAAACAAAGATGAGTAAAAACTCACATAAATAATCATGATCATAAAATATCCGGAAATCCTCTTTATCATTGGATAACTTTTTTACATATTTAAAAATGAAAGAGAAAATAATACTATCGAAAAACTAGAATAAACCGAATAAAAGAAAGCATACATGTTTTAAAACAATTCTTATTTGATTAATAACAATATTATATTTAACTTCATATTACCATCGATAATATACCTAAAAAACGCTAAACATGATTATAAAAAGTAAAAAAAAAGAAAAACATAAATAATGTCAAAATATATCTTGAAAAATAAAAATTATAATATTTTATCATATATAAAATCTCCATCATTCAAAGACCAAGAAAAGGAGCCCACATTCCAAAAAGCCCTTCACCGTCCTTTTCCTTTCCCCTTGTTATATAAAGAAGCATATCGTATCTTCTACAATAAACCAAACACCATTCTTTTCCATTCCATTTTCTCCACCACCCCTTAATTTTCCTCCCTAATATTCCCATTAATTCACCAAGAAAACACACACACACAATCATCCTCACATAACCAACATACCATCCATGACAACAAGAACCACCTTCTCATTGGTCTTCATGATCATGGTGGCTTCCGTAGTTTCAAGAAACACACCATCACCACTAACGGACACGATTGCCACCAATAACAACCACGATGACACGATGGTTGGGACGACAAGGACGGTGGTTATGACCTCAGTTCCAGTTCAACGGGTAGCAAGAAAAGTTCAAGCATACAATACAGCTTCTTCCGGTCCTAGCGACAGGGGTAGAGGCCATAGGTAAATGTAAAAGTTACGTTGTATTCTTTCAAGTGTTCGTTAGATCTTTTCAGGTGGTTGAAATGTTCCAGTACAGTACAAAAAGGTCCTAGATCAACATTGACATGCGTGCATTGCCTAGAGAGGAAATAACAAAAGAGTTTCGTTTGTTTGATATCGTTTCTATGTCCTGGGAAACAAATTATGTTCGATTATACGTCATAGGTTTCAACTTATTTGTGATTTGTAGTACATATGTTGTTATTGTAGCTAAAACGATTAAATTATGTGTTGATCATTATGGAAATTCATATTCGTTTGTAATATTTTTTTATGGATTTTCATTATGCGTATAAACTTTATTATAAGCACATCTTATCGTAAAGTTGTAACTGAGTGTGATTGACCTAAATATATTATGAAAAGTTATTCCTTTCAATTGACTGGGGTGTGAATGATTACCGACTTTTAAGTAATCGCCTCTTTTGTTGTATTTAACAAAATATTATTATTTGTTTCCACTTTTATTATTGATATCCAACAAAACACCCCTTCATTCATACATTATAGTGAACTTTATTTCATGTTTGTAATTAGAACAACTTACACATTTACATGGTTTTCAATCTTAAAGAAACATGATGGATTTCGTAAAACACTATACCAACTACCAACCAACAATCAAATTGGTTTACGGTTTTGTTGCTGCAATTAATAAAAAACTAATATGATATACATATATAGTTCGATGATCTCACAAATTGCTCATGCAATAAACATGTTGAAATCTAAACATGCAAAGTGGTCTTCAATATAGACTTTATAAATCATTATGCATATTATGCATTGAACTTGCACAAAATCACCATAAACATGTCAATTGAATTAAACCTCATACACAAATCAATATCTCAAAGGTCGTAGATTGACGGTCATGTCATAGTCATGTTAAGAAGTATATTTACATGATTCATACATTGTGTAACTTTTATGGGTCTAACCTTGTTTCTATTATAACTAGTATGACATATATTCTTAATATTAAACACATATATTGAGAATTATCGATATGTATGTAGAAGTTTCATGAAGTATTGTAAAATATAAATATGTGCATCTGGATTTGAGAAATTCGGTTAAAACTCACTTTTGGTCCTTGTAAAGCCATAACATATTATGCAAGTACTCTTGTTATTTTACAATATTTACTCGATCAACAAGCTCCCATTAAGGTCTACAAATGTAATTTTCATAAAATAACATGATTACAAAATTGACTAAAATAGGTGTTTCATGACTTTAGGGACCTCACCTAAAATCTTGAAACTTAAACGAGTGAAATCACGATCAAAATATAATAAATAAAAACTAGTTGGGTATTTTGGTAATTAAAAGAAATTTAATAATCTAATATGGAGATATATCATTGCTTTAATACCATAAGGGGGCGTTTGGTTTTATCTAAATGGTTTTGAGAGATATGTATTTAGTGAAAGAATTTGGAATCAAAAGTATGTGAAATATTTAGTATACCTGGGTTGTAGGATTTATAATAGATTAGACTTCATTCTTTACAAATAATTTATAAGAACAACTATAAAAATAATTAAATTATATTTTTATTGATTGGATATTATTAAACATTCATTTTAAACCGATTTTTAAACATCATCACATGTAAATGAAACCATAAAATCACTATCCCATAAGATTTTGAGTTTAAAATCTTTTGAAATCGAGATTAAAATTCAATCTTATATACATATATCCAAATGTAGTCAATTTATGTAAACCAAACATGAGCTAAGGCCATCCGCAGCCGTACAGGTCATACCACCTGTACAGGCTGCCACCTCAGCACCACATCAGCTTTACCACCATCTTACCATTACCTTACCATTTCATCCATAGCCGTACAGGTCATACCACCTGCATTATTTAAATAATAAAATATATATATATATACTCATCTTATTTTGAAAACTCATTAATTTGTGGAAACTTTGGGAACTCATATAAACCATTGATTAGAAGGATCAATGGACAAGATTAATTGCAAAATTCAAAATCATAACCACCAACTCCTATAATTAAGCATCACAAAAATAAAATAAAGAAAAGAGTAAATTACATATTTGGTCCCTGTGGTTTGGTGGTTTTAACACTCTGGGTCCCTAAATTGAAATAATTCTGGATTGGGTCCCTATGGTATGCGTTTTATAACGCGTTTGGTCCCTCTGGGTCACGCCGTCAATATAAGAGCCGTTAGGCCCATCATGTGCATGTCACATGATGGGCAATTTAGTCATTTTACATTTAGGGACCAAGTATGTTAGTTTAACTTTCAGGGACCGAATATGTTAAAGCTCTTTTAATGCTTAACCCTTAAACCTTTATAAACCCTAACCCCTGTTTCATTCCTAAATTAACTATCTCATCTCTCAATAAATACGACGAACATGTATGCGAAATCCAAATAAACCCTATGTTAATCTGCCCCTTTCAATGACATTGACATTAATTTTGTTCTTATTTTAGGTTATTTGGAGATGGTGGGAACATTGTGGCAAGTTAAAACCTATCATGAAGGTGATCAGATTGATGAATTTGTTGATGTTTATGGTGAGTTTTTTTTTTTACAAAACCTGCATTTGAATGTTTTTTTAATAATGTTGATGTCAAATGATGTTGATATTTGTTTTTGGAATTACAGATGCATACCCAGAGCTTGTAGCTCTGAAGATACACCATGGAGGGAAATTCACCAAGTTCCCTGGTAGGCGGTATGAAAGAGGTAAAATTCACATTGTGGACTTAGTGGATCCAGATAAATTTTCTGTTCTTGAACTCGAGGAGATGATGAAAGAAATAGGGTATAAAAGTCCTCGGCCTACATATTATCACTTTGTAGTTCCTGGAAAGGACTTAGATTATGGCCTTCATGCATTAGGTAGTGATAGGGATGTAATAGAGATGTTAAAGTTTGTGGATGGTTGCAAAGTCTTTGAGATCTACACAGAACATTGGGTGAGTAGGGTAAATACATATGATCGTAGTCCTGGTGTAAGTAAGGTGGTTATAGAGCAACTACCAGATGAAGTACCAGATGAAGTACCACCTGAATAAAAAAAGAGAAGAAGGCTACTATTAGAATGGAAGGATGAAGAGACTGTTATGGCCAAAGAAACTGATGTGGCCAAAGAAACTGATGTGGCCAAAGAAACTGAGGTGGCCAATGAAACTGATGTGGCCAAAGAAACTGAGGTGGCCAAAGAAAAACCAACAGATCATGAAACTAATGTAGACCATCTAGAAGGTATTGATCCCACTATATTTGATGTTGATTTTGATCCATTTTTTGGAGCTGGTATGGACAACCCTGATGATGTAGATGGCATTGATAACAACCCTGATGATGTAGATGGCATTGACAACCAGCCTGATGATGTAGATGCCATTGACAACAACTCAGATTCAGATTCAGATTTTGAGGTGGAGCCACAAAATGTTGTTGAAGAAGTGCATGTTGACATGAAGGAATTTAATGCAAACATAGACTTGGATGCTGAGTGGGCTGAAAAAGGTAAATGTAAAGTGGAAAAAGCTAATGTTGCTGGAGATGTAGATGCAGTGGAAATGGATGACATGCATAGTAGTACTGATGACTCTGATCTAGAAGCAGAAAGGAAGGCTTTACTTAAAAAGTTGAGAAAGGAGAGGACTACAGTTGATGAAGGAGAAGACAATGTTTCCTTCTATGTTGGGAAAGTATTTGGGGCCAAAGAAGGTATTAAGAGGCTGATAGACTTGCTTGCAATCAAAACAAGAAGACAGTTATTTGTAAAAAAGAATGATTCACACAGGATTAGGGTTATTTGTAAAGGGTCCCTACCAGATATGAATATGGAATATGGGGGTGGTGGGCCATGTGGGACTGGTGCAAAGGATCAATCAAGTGGGACTGGTGCAAATGTGGGATCAAGTAGGACTGGTGGAAGGAAAGGATCAAAGAAAGGACCAAGTGGGACTGATGCAAAGGACCAATCTTGTCCTTGGGTACTTCATATATCCAAGGGTAAAGATGATGCATGTTGGATGGTGAAAACTTTTGAGGACACCCACAAGTGTCTACAAAGCATGAGAGTAAAAGCCTGCACATCCTCTTTCTTGTCAAAGGATTTCATGCAAACTATCATACACAATCCTGAAATCCCAATTAAAGCTCTACAGATGGAAATGCAAAGAAAATATGGCCAGAAGTTCTCACACATGAAAGCTTTCAGGGCCAAGTGTATGGCATTGGAGAAGATAAGGGGGAGCTATGCAGAACAGTATAACAGACTAAGGGACTATGCTGCTGAATTACAAAGGACAAATCCAGGAACAACTGTCAAGTTAGATGTGGAGAGTGAAGGTAGCAGTGATGCTACAAGGTTCAAGAGAATCTACATCTGTTTTGGTGCATTGAAACAGGGTTTTAAAGCTGCCAAGAGGGATTTTTTGGGCCTTGATGGAGCTTTTATGAAAGGACCATTCCCAGGTCAGATTCTAACTGCTGTTGGGTTAGATTCTAACAAAGGGACCTACCCTGTAGCATATGCCATTGTGGAAGCTGAAACAACAAGATCTTGGACCTGGTTTCTGGAGTTGCTAGGAGATGATTTGGATCTAAATGTTAGATCCAACTTCACTTTCATATCTGATAGGCAGAAGGTACAGTCACTTACTTGCACTTGTTTAGTTAATTAGTTAATCACTTAATCACTTAATCACTTAGCCATAATACCTGCCATTGTTTACTTGAACTTGTTTGTAAGGCATAATACCTGCCATTGCAAAGATATTTCCATCTGCAGAGCATAGGTTTTGTGTAAAACACATTCATGACAATATGAAACTTACATGGAGGGGTCAAGAATTGAAAATTCAAGTTTGGGTATGTGCTGCTGCAACTGTTCCAGAATTTGAGGAGGCAATGAAAAAGCTCAAATCAATGAGTTCTGGAGCATATGATTGGCTTAGAAAGATCCCTCTACATCATTGGTCAAGGGCTCATTTCACAGGTTAGTTTTGTTATGTTTAGCAACATTTGTGAAACTGAGTTTTGTTATGTTTACCAACATATTGTTAAGTTGCCTATTGAACTGAGTTGCATATAATTGGCTTATGATATTGTAGGAAGAAGTCATACAGATTGCCTGTTGAACAACATATGTGAAACTTTCAATAAGCAGTTAGTAGATGCAAGGGATAAGCCAATCATCACCTGTTTGGGGTACATAAGAGAGTACCTAATGAAGAGAATTGGTAATGTCAACATGGTTATTCAGAAATCTGTTGGACCATTAACTCCAATTGCAGAGGGGCTGTTGGAATCAATCAAAAATCAGGCTATCAACTATGATGTTATCTGGAGTGGAGGTACAAGCTATCAGGTGAATGGTCCTTGGGGAGAAAAATGTGCAGTTGATGTTAAGGACAAAACCTGCACTTGTAGGGCATGGGAGCTGATTGGGATTCCATGCAAGCATGTAGTGGCTACAATTTGGAATATGGCTAGCAGTGGGGCAGAGGTGGGCATCCCTGAAGTTTGGGTTCATGAGGTATACTGGTTGGATACTTGGAAGAAGATGTACTATTTTCATCTTCAACCAATAAATGGGCCAAAGATGTGGCCAAAGGTAGACTGTCCACTGAAGTTAACCCCACCAACACATCACAAACAGGTTGGGCGTCCAAAGAAGAAGAGGCAAAAGAGTATTACAGAGATCACAGAAGGAAACAAGCTGAAAAGAGTTGGCAAGACAGTTAGATGTGTCAAATGCAACAAAGAAGGTCACAACAAACGAACCTGCAAAGGATAGTTGGGAAGACAGTTAGTTGTGTGAATGGTGCACATATTTTTGGGATGCCTAAATATGCTTTTGGTTTTTAGGATAGGTGCATATAACTCTGTGAATGGTGCATATAACTCTGTGAATGGTGCACATATTTTTGTGTTTTTGGTTAGGCATATACTTTTGTGAATGGTGCATATAACTTTGATGGAGCTTTTTTTGGTTTAACACTTTATGTACCAAACTCTATAGTTGATATGAATGAATGGTATTTTATCAACTCTGTTTTTGTATGTTTTTTGGTCCCTGTGGTTTGGTGCTCCAAGAAAGGGAAGTTCTGAATGTGGTTTGGTAACTGTGGTTTGTGGTTTGTGTACCAAACTCTATAGTTTTGGTCATTGTGGTTTGTCTTGATGGGTTTTATCGGGTCGGATAAACAGATAAACAATTACGCAGCGGATAAAACTTAACCCGAACAATGATCCATCCGTAGTTTATTAAACACAATTATATCAAGAGGGTTTTCTCGCGTTTACCTTTAGACGATACAAATGATCCTCCGGATGCTAGTGAGGGATACACCGCTACTGCACCACCGTGAGACTGGCTGCTAGACCGCCTAGGATTTGATCGGAAAAACCTCCCGGTGTGTGTGTGTGTCAACGCCGACAAGAGAGAGAGAGAGGTTTGTGATTCTTGGTGAATAAGTTAGAATGAAATCAGATGATTATTGCCATTACCCTAACCCTATATTTATATAGGTATACATGGTAATGATACAGAATCACAAACCAAATAATTTCCTTAATTAACTATTCTTGTTAATCAAGAAATATGTCTCTCAAAGATTTCCTTAATTAATCATACTTGTTAATTAAGAAATATCTCTCTCAATAATTACCTTAATTAATTATACTTATCAATTAAGTAATTACCGATAAATAATAAATAAACAATTTATTATTTATTCCACACAATAAATCCAATAGGTCTCGGGTTGGGTGTGTAGCAGTGTGACCCACTAGTGTCTTATAACATTGGACATAGTGATCCTAATTACTGTCTTGCACATAATCCTTTCAGACTCCCACTTGTGCCAGACAAGTAACTTAACTGTCACTATTAGCCTAAGGAGGTCCCTAGCCAGACACTTAGGTTGACCAGGTTATAAGATCTCTTATAGCCAGAGATACGATTCATATTTGAATTGTACACAGGTTCATTCCTTTTACACACGATATTTTAAAGTGAGTTTTGACATGGAGCTGAGATAGTTCAATCATAAACTCAAGTATTTCCTGACTCTGATCTCGATTGCCTGCAGTAACGGATCTCCCAAATAACCCACTGTTATTCTATCCGAGCGTGGCCACGCATTTCTGCCAATCTTAACCGTCAGGGGGCCCAGAAATATCTCTCCCATGTGGGAGGTGTAAATCCCATCTTGACTATCTGCATCTACAACCACGGCTTCCGCTGCATCTAGTCATACCCCTTATGACCACCCAGTTACGGTGCGGCGTTAGAGCATGCTAAGAGTACAGTAGTCCTCATGATCATAGACCAGATATCTCAGGTCAAAGGACAACCTATCATCAAGTCAATGCTTATGACAAAGGCTCCATGAAGCAGACTTGAAACTGGTCACTTCCAATACTCAAACACTCTGATGAGTATCTATGAATGTTTGGCCACATCACTTGTGCTTTTACTCATTACGTTGAATAAACCACCAAACACTCATAATAGCGTTACAATCCTGCTAAGGTTCCCACCTTAACAAGTAGCTACGGAACTTTAGATTCTTCGAACTCGTGAAAAATCATGGATAACATTAAATATGCGAAAAGTAATTTTTCTTGAAACATCTTTAAAATAGTATCTCTTTATTTCCAACACACAGTGAAATAAACTTTCATAATGTTTCAAAAATTACATTGATAATCGATAACATAAACTAACTACTAGTATCCAGGTACTGCATTCCTATGGAACTAGTATGGCCCTCATGCTTTGCTCTAGCTAAAGGCTTTGTTAGCGGATCTGCAACATTCTCATCCGTCGGAATCTTGCATATTCTCACATCTCCTCTTCCAATAATCTCTCGGATGAGGTGATATTTCCTGAGTACATGTCTCGACTTGTGATGTTCTCTGGGCTCCTTCGCTTGCGCTACTGCCCCAGAGTTATCACAGTAAATATCAATGGGTCTAGAGATACTGGCTACAACTCTTAGATCCGTGATAAAACTCCTGAGCCAGACAGCTTCCTTTGCCGCATCTGATGCTGCAATGTACTCTGCCTCTGTAGTGGAATCCGCTATGGTATCTTGCTTCGAGCTCTTCCACGAGATCGCGCCTCCATTTAGGGTAAACACATATCCTGACTGTGATCTAAAATCATCTTTGTCGGTCTGAAAACTAGCGTCAGTGTAGCCTGTGACGCTAATCTCATCTTCAGATCCTCCAAAGACCAAGAACATTTCTTTTGTGCGTCTCATGTACTTGAGAATGTTCTTGACAGCCACCCAATGGGCTTCACCTGGGTTCTGCTGGTATCTGCTCGTAACACTTATCGAGTAAGCAACATCGGGCCTTGTACATAACATGGCATACATAATTGATCCTATCGCTGAAGCATATGGGATCAATTTCATCTTGTCCTGATCTTCACTAGAAACAGGACACTGTGCTTTGCTTAGCACTATGCCATGCTGCATTGGGATAAATCCTTTCTTGGATTCCTCCATCCTGAATCTTTTCAGGATTTTGTCAATGTATGTACTCTGACTAAGCCCGATAAGCCGTCTAGATCTATTCCTGTAGATCTTTATACCAAGTATATAGGCGGCTTCTCCAAGGTCTTTCATTTGGAAACACTTGCTTAACCAAATCTTTACACTCTGTAAGGTTGGTACGTCATTTCCAATGAGTAGAATATCATCTACATATAAGACCAAGAAGGTTACTATGCTCCCACTGAACTTTGTGTAAACACATGGTTCAAACTCACTCTTGGCAAAACCAAATTCTTTGATTCGCTCATCAAAGTGTAAGTTCCAACTTCTAGATGCCTGTTTTAATCCATATATGGATTTCAACAACTTGCACACTTTATTAGGATTCTTTGGATCTATGAAACCTTCCGGCTGTTCCATATAGACGTCTTCTGTTAACTTCCCGTTCAGGAAGGCCGTCTTAACATCCATCTGCCAAATCTCGTAATTGAAGTACGCTGAAATGGCCATCAAGATCCTAATAGACTTTAACATTGCTACTGGTGAAAAAGTTTCATCATAGTCAATACCATGAGTTTGCGTGAAACCTTTTGCTACCAGTCTAGCTTTAAAGGTGTGCACATTACCGTCCATGTCAGTTTTCTTCTTGAAAACCCATTTACGTCCAACAGCTCTACTGTGTTGGGGTAAATCTGTCAACTCCCATACTTGGTTGTCATACATGGACTGCATCTCAGCCTTCATGGCCTCCTGCCATTGTTCAGACTCACTGCCTGATACAGCTTCTCCATAGGAGGTCGGTTCATTCAAGTCTCCATCATCCTGAGAGACTAAGAACCCAAGATACCTATCTGGCTCTTGCCTTATCCTAGTGGATCTGCGAAGGTCCTGTGTTTGCACTTCCTCAACCGTTTCCGGTTGAGTCTCAACATATTCTTGTTGAGCAACTGGCTCAACTATCGGTGAAGTGTCATCTTCCTCTACCTCCTGTAGATCTACATCATTCCTGGTATCCTCTTGGTTGAGGAACTTATCCTCAGAAAATCACCTCCCGAGCTACAAAGACTTTGTTCTCGGTAGGATTGTAGAAGTAGTATCCCACAGTAGTCTTGGGATATCCTACGGAAGAAGCACTTGTCTGATTTGGGTTTGAGTTTTTCAGAAGTTGGTCTCTTGACATATACTTCACAACCCCAAATCTTTAGAAAAGACAATTTTGGTTTCTTGCCAGTCCAAATTTCATATGGTGTCTTTTCTACCGATTTAGTTGGCACTTTGTTCAGTATGTGGGCCGCTGTTTCGAGCGCATGTCCCCAAAATGACACTGGTAGTGAGGAACGACACATCATTGATCTTACCATATCAAGCAAGGTACGGTTTCTCCTTTCTGACACACCATTCATCTGGGGTGTGTACGGAGGTGTGAGTTGTGAAACAATCCCACATTCTATCAAATGATTGTTAAATTCCTGACTCAGATATTCCCCACCTCGATCTGACCTTAGGAACTTGACTTTCTTGTCAAGTTGATTCTGTACTTCATTCTGAAATTCCTTAAATCTTTCAAAGGCTTCAGATTTATGTCTCATCAAGTAGACATAACCATATCTACTGAAATCGTCAGTAAAAGTGATGAAGTACCGGTATCCTCCTCTAGCTTCATGACTGAAGGGACCACACACATCTGTGTGTATAATTCCCAACAAATCATTTGCCCTTTCATTATCTTTGTTGAAGGGTTGCTTTGTCATCTTGCCGGATAAACAAGATTCGCAATTGTCAAACGGTTTAAAATCGAAAGACCCAAGGAGTCCTCCTTTCTGGAGTTTCTCTATGCGTTTCTTGTTTATGTGACCTAGACGACAATGCCAGAGGTAAGTTTGATCCTCAATATTCTTGGATCGTTTACTTATATGATAGACTTCTCTATTTTCTTGTAGATTTAACACATATAGACCATTAGAGGGAGTTGCTTTGAAATAAAAGATATCATTTTTAAAGCAAGAGATAAGTTTATAATCATATTTATAGAAAAACCCTTGGTCTACAAGTAAATCGAAGGAAATAACATTTTTGATCATTCTAGGAACATAGTAACAATTTTCAAGTTCCAAAACTAGACCCGAGGGTAAACTAAGACTGTAAGACCCTATAGACTCAGCTACAAGCATCTGGCCTTCGCCGACTCTTAGGTTCGAACGGTCCTTCCCCAGTATCTCCCTTCTTTTGAATCCCTGTAAATGATTACAAATGTGATTACCACTGCCTGTATCAAGTACCCATGATTCATAAGAAGTGATCAAACAGTCTATCATAAAGATACCTGGTGCATCGGGTAAAACCGATGTCCAGCTGGTCGATGTCCATCGAGTGAGCACAAATATCCTTGCTACCGCATTCTGGGCAACTCAGATCTCCCAGCTCGTCAATCCAATCCGTGTCCATGAGGTCAGCAGGTGCTGCAGTTTTTGGCTCCAAACTGGCCAAAATATCCTCATGAAGCTTTGCCACGTCTCTCTTTGGTTCTCCAATGTATGCACTAACTGTGTTACGTATCTCATCAGTGAGGGAGAACCACATGAGATGCACAAGTTCCTCCTGGACAACTTTGTATCCCATGCGTGACAAACTTTTAAAGAGCTTCCTCATCTCTAGGAGATGCTCTTTAACAGATTGACCCTTTTCCAGTTTCAGAGAATAGATCTCTTTCATGATCAGATACTTCCCACTCTTCTTATAGAAACCCACCTGGTTCTCTATATTCTTCACGACCTCATGGCAATATCTAACCCTCAAATCAGCAGTAAACTCGGGTGAGGTAGAAAAGGACAGAATCGACATCACATCAGATTCGTCAGCCATGAATTTGAAGTATTCAGCAAAGTCCTTTTCAGGAGCATTGCAACCGGGTCGTGAAACGGGTTTCTCTATCACGTACCGCTTACCCTGTGCATCCAAGACATTGTCAAGGTGCATTTTCCAGACTGGAAAATTTTGGCCTGTAAGCTTCCATTTCCCCATTATCAGGCGGAGAGATTCCTCAGGTGAATAAAAGATAATAGCAGACATCTACAGTCAAATATAAAATTCCGATTTAGTTATCTGATTGTACTTCTAATAAATTATTACCTTAGAACAATAATTGTATTAGACTAGAATCCATATTTCACATGAATTGACAGGCGGTTTGCTCACGCAAGCCAATCCATGCTATTTCTGGTAGGTAACGACTTATACCAATCGCATCTTTAAACGAAGATACGACTTCTAGATCGTCGGGACATCGGATACTTGAATCCGTGCATATTTAGTCCCTCTAGTGTGTTTTGGCCCGGTACCACCCGGTGAGTTGTAACAACTACCAAAATAGATCGCACCATTTTGAACTGGATGTACTCTGGTCGGTACCCCCCGATATCGCAGAGTCTTTTCACCCCCTTCAGCTTGGGGTTTGAACGTGGGGCTAAAGGTTCGACTCCTTCGAGCCCAACGTACCTTACGCCAAAGGTGTCCACAAATGGATCACACTAACTGATCTAAGATTTTCCTAAGGATTTAGCCAGTTTTTGGTTTTGAAAAAGACTAGTTCGAAAAACAAACTGTAATCGAACTCTTTTGACTGATTTCATAAAATTTTGTTTTTATCTAAGACTAAGCAATCATAATCAACCACGCAGATAAAAACAAGACAGTGTCATAGCTTTTGCCCAGATCTATTGTCAGTCTCGTGAGCCAACACGAGAACTGACGGTCAAAAATCCTATGTGACTAAACAACCACAAGGCATGAAATCTTGGTGCTCCCACTGGCTCCAACATCTCCGGTCGTGCGAAGCTCCGTCTTCGAGTTTTACTCCTTTGGAACTATTCTATTTTAACTTAATACAAAAATTGAGTTGCAAATGGCACGCAGGCCTTCCAACTAGACTATTTAAAAATTAAAGTACAAAAAGGGTTGTAAATGGCTCGCAGGCCTCCCTTACCATGAATAGAATAATAAAACGATAAAAGAGCATTAAACACAACCATAGGTCTTTGGGCTTGGCTATGACAACAAAACTAGTTTAAAATAAACTAACTAAGCTGATTTCGATAAAACTGGTTTTCCGTAATAATCTAAATTGGATTAGAATAAGATTTAATAATAATAAAGTTAAATTGATAACAATTAAACGATTAAAACCTTTATCCAATTCGAGAAATTATTACGATCTGATAACTATCCTAACTGATAATTACCAAAACGCGTTTATCCGTTTGTTTGATAATAAACATTATCAATTATCGGTATCGGTTATCTCGGACGATGATAGCGGTGAGGATGCCGCCACCACCGCCTGGCCGGCGATCAAAACAAAAAACAACCACCACCGCGGCTTCGGCCGCGGTTGTGATCGTGAACCACCATAGCCGCCAGCACCACCGTTGATTACCGCCTTGGACAGCCGCCACCACCACAGTAGCAGCAGCGATCGGCCGCCACCACCGTGGCGTGGCCGATCGGCGTTTAATCAAAACACCGGCGCACGACGGCAACGCCGAAGCGCAACCGCCGCCGCCCTCCTCGCCGAGAACAAACAGCCACCGCCCCCACCACCGGCGACGATGAACGGCGCCAAGGAACCGCCACCGTCACCGGCGGCTACGGTCGACAGCAGCAGCGCAAAAGCCGCCGCCGTCCTCGCCGATTGTAAACGAGAAACGCCGCCACCACCGTGGCTGCCTTAGCCGATCGGTGGTGCGGCCGTGGATTTGGGACGACCACCACCACCATCGCCGCTGTGGCTTTGGTGGTGTGGTGGTTTTGCGGTTTTCGCGAAGAACGGCCACCACCACCGTCGCCATCGCGGCTTCGGTGGTGTGGTGGCTTACGGTGGTCCAAAACCGAACACCACCACCGTTGCCGTTCACGGCTTCGGTGGTGCGGTGGTTCGCGGTTACGACTCGTCCGGCGATCGGCCCGGTGGTCCGGCCGGTTATCACCGCCGTTCCGCCGCCGATTGCCACGAGTTACCGGATAAACGATAAAATCAAATTTTAACAAAAACGCAAAATTTTCAGATTTTATAAAACCTAAAACCAATTTTATCAAAACCTAAACATCAAAAACAGGTTTGATAAACATACGGAAGTGGCTCTGATACCACTGATGGGTTTTATCGGGTCGGATAAACAGATAAACAATTACGCAGCGGATAAAACTTAACCCGAACAATGATCCATCCGTAGTTTATTAAACACAATTATATCAAGAGGGTTTTCTCGCGTTTACCTTTAGACGATACAAATGATCCTCCGGATGCTAGTGAGGGATACACCGCTACTGCACCACCGTGAGACTGGCTGCTAGACCGCCTAGGATTTGATCGGAAAAACCTCCCGGTGTGTGTGTGTGTCAACGCCGACAAGAGAGAGAGAGAGAGGTTTGTGATTCTTGGTGAATAAGTTAGAATGAAATCAGATGATTATTGCCATTACCCTAACCCTATATTTATATAGGTATACATGGTAATGATACAGAATCACAAACCAAATAATTTCCTTAATTAACTATTCTTGTTAATCAAGAAATATGTCTCTCAAAGATTTCCTTAATTAATCATACTTGTTAATTAAGAAATATCTCTCTCAATAATTACCTTAATTAATTATACTTATCAATTAAGTAATTACCGATAAATAATAAATAAACAATTTATTATTTATTCCACACAATAAATCCAATAGGTCTCGGGTTGGGTGTGTAGCAGTGTGACCCACTAGTGTCTTATAACATTGGACATAGTGATCCTAATTACTGTCTTGCACATAATCCTTTCATGTCTACCAAACTCTTGGTAACTCTTTGTGTTTTTGTACCAAACTGTGTTTTTGTACCAAACTGTTATTTTGGTCACTATGGTTTGTCTACCAAACTCTTGTATTTCTGTTTTTGTATGTTATTTATGTACCAAACTGTTATGTTTTTTTTTTTTTTTGCTTTACACACTTCAATTTGCTTCTACTCATGACAAATTACAAAAATGGTTCAAACATAAGTAGTTGTATTTCATTAAGTAATAATCTTACAACCAAATCTCACCAAACTAAACTAACAAAGTAGATTACAATAAACCTATCACATACCCATAACACAACTTCCTAATCTATTTTAAAAAGTAGATTACAATAAACACACATGTGTAACACCCGTAATTCGAAAATAATAGTAACCGAAAATTTTAAAAATAAATCTACACTTTTCCCATTTCAAATAAAATAAAATAACATGTACGTTAAGAAAAAACGCTAAATAAATAAAATTATTACAGTTATCCCGTAACAAGTAATTAATTACAAATAATTATATTAAGAAAATATTCAATTCCCTTGTCGAAACCATCCTCGCAGCTAGCCTCAAAGCGGGGCCTTGCCTTAGTCCACACCCGATCCCGAACCTGGAAAAAGGGGAAACAACGAAAGGGTAAGCTATAAGCTTAGTGAGCAAGCACCGCACGTACCTTACGTTACCATGAACGCACATACCATAACCGGTACCATCATAACCACAACAATAATCATATACCAACTCAGAATTTCCAATACGATAATTCCAACAATAAATTCAACAAATAAGCCAAACAATAAATCCAACAATAATTCCAACAATAATTAACTCTCATGAGATCATAAAGCTCCCGTCAGTTTGGACACGGGTCGGCCCCCACAACTCACCAAGGGCATGTGGTTCCCTTTCTCCCGTCAGTTTGGACACGGGTCGGCCCCCATAACTCACCAAGGGTATGTGGTTCCCTTTTTCTCGCCAGCTTAGGACGCGAGTCCGCCCCCACAACTCATCAAGGGCATGTGGTTCCCTTTTCATACACAATCATTGCATAATATAATAATCAATCCATAACCGTATAACAAAGTAACTCACACACAATTATGCATACATACATTCACGATAACATAAAGTGCATACAGTGAGACTCACCTGATTCGTCAAGAAGTTAACCGTTCAACTAGTGCAACTCCCTGTCCGTCTATCTGCATTCCTATAAATTTATACCATAGTGAGTTCCTAAAACGAGACCAAACAATTCTCAAGACTTTCCCAACCAACTCTACTTAGCACTCTTGCCACATAGAAAAGTTACCGAATCGCACTATCGCCTACCGGGTCTACACGGCACAACCGCGACCCGGCTCGCGCTACTCATCCACCAACAGCAGCTAACCGCTGTCGTACCAACACCACCGGCAGTAGCCGACCACCGCTGCACAAGGCGGTCTTGGCAGCCGACTACCACCGCGAACCACCACATTAGAGAGCCACCCGAACAACAGCCGGGGTCTGACCGATGCACCGGCTTACCGGCAGCGGGTTACCACCGCCGCGCAAAGCGTCACGGCGGACGACCGCCGCGTTTCAGCAGCCTCGACGGCATCCAGCCGCCGCGTCGCTGGACCCACAAAACAACAACAGCAGCCGCAACGCCGTGTACCGCCGGCGTAAGCAAGACCCCGCCGTCACCGCGGTCCTCAACGACAACGGACAGCGGGAGTAACCGACCACCGCCGCCTCCGACGACGGACAGCAGCAGCCGGCGTTGCCACCGCCGCCGTCTGATCTCCCGACGCAAACCAGCAGCCGACCAAAGCCGGTTCGCCGGTCTCCACCCCCGCCGCTGCCAGCCAACGCCGACGGGAAACCCGCCGCCGCCGTCGACCGGCGCTCCGCTCCCTAGTGCAACCACCACCAACGCGACCGGCGTTTGCCGGTGCGATCGACGCCCTACAGCCGCCTACGGCGGTGCTGACAACCAACGCGACGCGTTACCGGAGCCACCGTCGCCGGCCGTTGCCGCCTGCAACAACACCACTACGTCGCCGTCCACCGCCGGCGTACGCCACCACCACCAGCAAATCGCCGGAAAACGCTAAAACTAACCCTAGGTAACGATAGCTACGAGGAAGAAGGGTTTGGAACTCTTACCTTACGCGAACGAGACCTAGAACTCCTCTTCCCGACGACCTCCTCCCGTCCTCCGGCGATATCTCTCCGGCAGCCACCCTTTTCCGGCGATCTCTCTCTTTCTCTCTCTCACTCTCTCTTTTCTTTCTAGCTTTTTCTCCAAGGAACTAGCAAAAATGAGAGTGAATAAGGTGAATTAGGGTTTTTAGAACAAACTTGGGCTCCTACTCTAACTTAAGCCCACACACACAACTAAGCCCAAACAAATAAATTCTAGGAAAGGACTTAGCAACCACATCGAAGCAAAATTATAATACGAAATAAATTAGTTCACGGTTTTGGGACGTTACAACATGTGATGAAAAACAATAGCTTCCATTTACGAGCTTCATGTTCAACTTCTTTGATTTTTGCATCAAGCTGATTCTTTGACTTGAGTAACCCAGGTATAACCTCCATTGATCGAGAACACATTGCTGGGTCAAACCATTTTATAAACCCACATCTTTGTTCCTGCAACAATAAAAGTTAGGGAAAAACAACAAAATAGATTAACAAATATGAATGCTCACCTTGTTCGAACAACTGTAAAATCGGCGTCCTGGATTTCTCGAAGTCCACGATGTTTTTATAGAACCTATTGAGCCACAATTGCATCTTGGAGGTGGAGCCATTGGAGGTTTGAAGCTTTTCTCAGTTAGGAAGAAGAAGAAAAAGAAGAAGGGTTAGGGTTTATAAAGGGTTAAGCATTAAAAGAGCTTTAACATATTCGGTCCCTGAAAGTTAAACTAACATACTTGGTCCCTGAATGTAAAATGACTAAATTGCCCATCATGTGACATGCACATGATGGGCCTAACGGCTCTTATATTGACGGCGTGACCCAGAGGGACCAAACGCGTTATAAAACGCATACCACATGGACCCAATCCATAATTATTTCAATTTAGGGACCCAGAGTGTTAAAACCACCAAACCACAGGGACCAAATATGTAATTTACTCTAAATAAAATTACCAAAAATAAACAAGAAAATGGATTATGATTGGTGGAAAACATGGTTTCCAAAGTTTCCACAAATTAATGAGTTTTCAAAATAAGGTGACTCTCTATATATATTATGTATGTATATACATGTGTGTGTGTTTACCGCCTGCAAGGGCTCACCGATCGCCCTTGCTACCGGTCACTCACCGGTGTGCCTCGGTGGTGTTACCGGCTGCAAGGCAGCTGTGCAGCCAGCTTGCAGGTCGGGCTGCGGAAGGCCTAAGAATATCTTCGAAAATTTCCATAGATATGTTTTCAAATTGTAAAGTCGGTATTAAGAAAATTACAATATTAGTCCTTGTGGTTTGTTAAACTTTGCATTCTTTTTGCTTTTATGATTTAAGAATTGTGATTTTAGTCCTTACATTTTCTAAAGTATTAATATTTGTATCCTTATGATTAACAATTATTTGTTGTTTTAGTCACTTTTTTGTTTTTTTTTTTTTTTTTTTTAGTTTTTACTACTTTGATCATTAGTATTTAAAAATAGGAATTAGTCTAAGGACAAAACTAGCAATAAGTTGCAAACTATAAAGATGATATCATAATTTCTATACCATAGAGACAAAAGTCGTAATTAAAAAAAAAACTCTCAAATTTACAATTGTTTAATAAATGGTTATTATGTGTTTAACAAAATTTCTATAATTGTTGGAAAACTTGAAATGCCTACTTTTTTTAATTGGTGGAAATTTTAATTATCATCAAGACTTAAGTCTATTTAAACCATAAAGTTATGGCGTACTGGTTTATGAATGCTTCCGGATTCTGGCTACTGGGGATTAACTCAGACCAACATGTTTTAGCTGTCGGTGAACCTTGTCGGGGTCAGTTAAGACAAAGCCTATGATACCCTTTAAAAAATAAAGACATAGTCTATTAAAAAAACAATTAAATTTATTTTGGACAAACCATGCCTTCACCTATTACCAACTGAGCTACACGCCATTGACAAACAATTAAATTTATTAGTAATGGAAATTAAACAAATTTGTTTTCAATGTGTATTAATATGAGCACTCTTTTAACATCTGTAATGTTTTAAATCTTCTGAAAAACATTATTTTAGTATTCTCACAAATAAGAACCATACATAAATCATGAATTGATTCAGAAAAACTTGATTTATAGGTTTATAAAAGTACTTAAACATATATAAATGAAAAAGATGGCATCCTAAATTATCTATATATTTTATACTTTTATAGGCAATGGCATTTCCATAAGAATTCATAGAATATAGAAAATATGAAATTTTGCACTTTGCCTCTCCTCCAAACCATTCATCAAAATAAAGACAAAAATAGACAACATTTTTTTTCCATTGTTTTTTAAGTATGTATAGAGAAAAGTCATCAACGATTTAGTTTTGGAAGAGATAGTATATATCATTGTTTTACAAAAGATAATGATGATATAATAATATAAAATAAAGAGTAAATTGTGGTTTTTATTTGTATACTCTATTTTAACTATTATCTTTGTTTTTATGTTTTTAATTTATTAGTGTTTCACTCTTCATGGATTACAAAACTTTATTTGTTTTTTATCCTTGTACTTAAATGCTAGAAATTAGTTTAGGAACAACAATAACAATAAAGTATAAATCATAAAAATAAAAAAAGTAATTTATAAAACGCTAAAAAAATAAAAATTATCAACAAACAATAATGACGAGAATCAATAATTTACTCAAAAATCTTTTATAAAAAGGTCGTCGAATCTTAAATTTATTGCATATCTTTAGAGCAAGTTACATTCTTCATCCTTGAGGTTTTTGCAAAATTTCCACTTACATCGCTAATCTTTTGAAATTATGGTTTTGTCGATGTGAATTGAACTTTTTTCCCATTGTCATCTCTCTAACATTTAAAAAATCCAATAATTTAAGATCATTTTGATATTTTTACCTTCTTTATTTTTCTTATGATGCATATGTTTA
This sequence comes from Centaurea solstitialis, assembly GCA_030169165.1. NCBI lineage: Eukaryota > Viridiplantae > Streptophyta > Magnoliopsida > Asterales > Asteraceae > Centaurea > Centaurea solstitialis. Next base: position 17,910,105 of record CM058046.1, read on the forward strand.
TACTTTATAGTATGCGTTTAACAAGGTAAAATTAAGGGAAAAGTCTAAAAAAACCCAACAAACTATTCCATTTTGAATAGTTAAGTCCCTAAACAATTTTTTTGAACAAAAAAACCATTAAACTTTTCCATTTTGAATGATTAAGTCACTAAACTATTTTTTTGAATGAAAAAATCATTAAACTTTTTCGTTGTGAATGATTAAGTCCTCGAACAATTTCTTTTCGATAAATAAACCATTATACTTTCAAAAATAAGTTACTTACCCCCTTTTAATAAAAATAAAAAAATTAAATGCAACCGACTATGAAGGTTTTAAAGGTAAAATATAACTATGTTAGTTTAGGTTAAACAAATATAAGTAGCAAATTTCTAAAAATTCAATGATTTCTTTTGTTGAAAAAAATGTTTAGGGACATAATCATTCAAAATAAAAAAGTTTAATTGTTTTTTCATTTAAAAAAATAGTTTAGTGACTTAATCATTCAAAATGAGAAAGTTTAATGGTTTTTTTGTTTAAAAAAATTGTTTAGGGACTTAACCATTCAAAATGGAATATTTCGTTGGGTTTTTTTGGACTTTTCCCTAAAATTAACCCATATGAATATATTAATAAACTGCGATCCGAAGCAAAATTTTATAGCCCAAATTAATAATCACAAACCAAGCACCCCAAATATGGGTAAAAAGGCCCGATTAAATAGGTGGGCTAGTGACGGGTTAAATCATACCCGTTTTAATGTTCTTCTTCTTATCTTTTTTACTTATTTGATAAAAGTTTAATGTCTAACCCAATGTAGCATTGTTATTTCATAGTATGTTTTCTTCTTTTAGTTGCATGGTGCTTTGTGAGCTAAGGATGCTACTTACACCTTAATAGGGCGATCTTTGCATTTGCATTTATCTTAAGGATTATAGCCATATGTAAGACACACAATCATTTAGTTGTTGAACTTCCCTATATTGAAGATTGATATAGTTGACAAAAATAAGCAAATACTTCCATAAACGAATCCTAATGATAACCAATGATGCAATGATGCCGATGTTGATTTCGTAGAAGATGATAGAAGCCTGAAGACGATCATTTACATTCTTATCTTGTAAGAACTTCAAATACTTTAATTTTCATATTCCTATCATGTTGATGTTTATGACGTTAAACAATTTTTTTGAGTTCTAGAAGACTAGGTTTTTTGTGTTATAACAAAATAAATAGAACATAGTATTATTGGAATAAATAATTTCTTATGTTTTTGCACGTTTTTATGCACAAATTATTGTTTATTGATGTATATTACTTAAAAAATCAACACTACAAGTAAATAGTGCATAAATACAACTTATTAAAGTTTTGGGTTTGAATTGGTGTAACTAACGGTAAATAAAAATAATCAAATGTAGGATAACATATCATCTCGAACATAAAAAATATATAAAAATAATCATTGAGTTATAACAAACACACTTAATTATTATTTTTGTAAAAAATTATATTAATAAACCAAAATAAATTCCTTTGTTATTAAACTTAAGTCACATTATAATAAAATTCTTGAAAATTACACAAAAACAACAACTTTCAAATAGTTAACGTGATACTAATATTAATATACTTTTTCTCAAATCTTAACGATACATTCAAACTTATATTTAATTCAAAAATAAAAACATTTACTGGTCTCTTAAAACCACATAAAATCATATCATAACATTGATATAAAACGAAGAATAAAATGAAACATTGAAATCCAGATCTATATCGCCACATTACACCAGTACATCTCTAGTCTGTAATAATGTTATTAAGAAAACATTTTTTGTCCATTTTTCATACTTGAAGGGTGTGTATGCACACACCCCAAAAGTACAAGGACCCAATAGCAATAACCCATCAATCAATTCTCATGTATAATGTATGTATGCCATCACGGGGTTTCGCCGGTATTTTTGCAAAGGACAAATAAAGAAGGGATCACTCTGAAGGCGCCCACTTTTTCCGGCGAGGTTCATAGAAGACGACCACCACCAACAGATAGATACATAGATATATATCTATAGATAAACTCCTTTTTCTTCTTCTTCCATTAATAAACTTTCAAACTCTTGCTACTATTCTCAACAAAATTCTCTCCTTTTCTTTCATCCTCAAATTAACATGACATCCATCACCTCCGTCGAATTGAATTTCATCGTCTTCCGTTACCTTCAGGAATCAGGTAATTTGGTACATGATTGTATACATATATGTGTATGAATTTACACTGGAAAAGTATAATTTTTGTCTATTCATGCATGTGTGTGTGTTAGTGTTTGTTGTTGATTGTTTGATGGTGAAATTGATGTTTTTTAGGGCTTGAAAATTTGATAACGATGATATCGATTAATTTGAGCACTCGTAGTGTGGATTTTATGGATCTCGTTTCAGGATTTTTGTTAATTCAGTGTTTTAAGCGAGGGGAGGGTTTTTTTTGTATGTGAGAGGGATTTTTAGGGTTTGTAAGTTAGCTGGTTGGGGAAGCCTTAATTGACACTCTATTGCTTAAATTCACAATCAGCTTTGTAAAATTGGGTTCTTTTAAGCGAGATTGTCGATTGGGGATAGAACATATGCTATTGCATGACCTTACTATATGGGCATAGGCTTCCTAGAAAACCCGTTGAGCGTTGAAGGACCGATAATTCACTATGCGTTGAAACTTACCGCTGGAGTCTTTTAACGTTTTATCCGGATTGATCTGGATAAATAATCATTGTACCAAGTGGTGTACAGGGGAACTATGAGATTATTGAGCTTGTCTATCAGGATGCTAGCCCACTAGGATACAACAGTGTATAGCAGAAACCTGTTTGTGTAGGTAACCCCTTGATGTCCGGTATTAGAGATTAATATTTATGGGAGAAGGTGTTAAATTGATGACAAGAAATTAAAGAATGAAACTTAAGACGTTTTGTACACCTTTAAGGTCAAAGTGGAGATATGTACCATGACAAGGCCACAAGGGTGTTAATGAAGTTACAGGGAGGCTGAGACTAACACGGGGAAGTAGGTAAGTAAACCAAAAGATTTAGCATTAGATCTGAGAGCCTGGAGGTCTGCTATTCACTTGTAAAGGCCCTAGGACCCGTCGCCGTTTAATGAAATATGACAGGTATCAACTTTCTGCTGCTCAAAATGTGGGATCAGATGCTTAACTTTTTACTGGCACGGTATGGATTTCATAGTATGATACTATTTAGTTTATAGAACTTACATTGTTCCATATGAAAACAAGGACTTGATGGGGATGGCCAGGTGGCTTGTAGGATTAGGAGATGGACAAAAGTGATTAGCCGGGATAGCAACCTAATTTGTGACACACAAGGACTTGTCCCGCAAGGATTAATAATTGGCTTGGACGGATGCTGTTCGGCAGAGGGTACTCTTTGTGTTAGGGCTAGTCAACTGAATCCGATTCTTGTGGGTACAAATACAAACCCATATGGATGAACACATCCCATAAAAATTTGGATAGGGTGGCGAAGAGCCGAATACAGTTCAATTATTCTGCTAACAGAACATTACTTGAATTCAGAAGATAAAAAAGAGAAATGAAGCAGAAAATGAACTGAAGACATAATTTGAGTTGATTTGTATGAAGTCTGTTGTTTAGCTCTCTGAGATGTGTGAGTAATGAAGAATTGGATAAGTAGGTAGCCACTTCATTTTTTGTTTTGCAAATGTCCCATATTGTTGGTGGTATATATTCTTAGTTGTCTCTCCCGGCAATCAGAAAGTAGCTTTATATGGAAGTCATTATGCATTGGAGAGTAAAAGCATTAGAAGAACGTGCTCAGTAAATCTGGTCTTACAGGTCCCTCTTATTTGTTTAGAGTGATCTCATTTTTTACATGCTGTTTATTGTTTTATTCCTGGCACAGTTGCACTTCAATTGACGATGCTCTTAAATCTCTGTTTGACTTTTAGTAAATTCACTGATAACCGGAATTTATGGTTTGGGTTCTCATTTGTACCTACTGTAGTGGAGCAAACTGTTTTAGGCTGTGTGTTGCAAAAACTCATGGACTTATGATGTTTTTTTCTCATCTTACTCTCAGGTTTTGTACATTCAGCTTTTAATTTAGGATATGAGGCAGGTATCAACAAGAGCACTATTGATGGAAATATGGTTCCACCTGGAGCCCTTGTTACTCTTGTACAGAAAGGACTTCAATATCTTGAGATGGAAGCAAATTTAAACAATGTTAGTATGCTAACTCCTTCAAAAGTTCCACTGTGTTTTGTTTTCATCTATTACAATGCTGATCATGTTTTTTCAAGATTGCCAGAATGATGCTGATGTAGACGAAGATTTCTCCTTCCTACAACCACTAGATCTCCTCACTAAGGATGTCTATCAACTAAGACAAATTGTAAAAGAGAAAAAGAAAAATCAACAGAAGGCTGTGGAGGAGCTTGCCAAGGAACAAGAAAAGCAAACCGCGCTAGCAATAGAGAGGGACAAACAAAGTATGGAGAAAGAAAGTGAGAAGGAGAAAGAGAGAGTTGATAAGGATAAGCAAAGAGAAAAGAAACATGAGGATCTTGCTGATAGAGAAATTCTTGTAGATCAACAAGACAACGTTAATATCAAACTTGAAGAAAATGGGACATTTGGAGGTATGTTTCTTTTATTTCCTCTTTATGTTTGAACATAGTATAAGAATACAAAATATATGCTTGTTCTATTTTGAAATATTCCATCGATCCACAGTCCATTTCCATTTTAGAATCAAAGTATAGTATCTGATCAAATTCCGAAAGTGACATGCATGTTTTTAGTTTAATATCCACAGAATGGTTATATTGTAATTTTGCAGAACTTTTTTAACATACTGTGAGTGTTCATATTTGACATGTGTCGATCCATGATCTGATTAAGGAATCCCATTTACGAATTTATTCATGGATGGAAACATGGCGAACATTTAGAATCTTTTGTCCGAAAAAGAGTTGAAGCATTAGTGTAGAAAATGGGCTCTTCTTGTTGAGTTAAATCATAAATTTAGATGTTATAATTTTCTCCATGAATAAAAAGAAATATTCTCAAAAAGTTAGAATCAGATAACACTTAGAAGTCATGCAAACGACTTTTTTAAATGGAGGGAGTATAATTTGGCAGGATATTTCACTTACATTTTATTAATTTGCTTCTTTTTGCCCTTGAATATCATCGGAATTCTTTGCATAAAGCTTCCCTCTTCCCCCCAAGGGTGGAGCCACTTGATTACTAGGGTTAGCAGCTGCTAACCCTCTAATTTTGTCACTTTTTATATATAAAAAATGTGTATCAATAACTTAAGGGATAAAGCAAGACTTAATATACATACACATATATATTGTTTATAAAAGCACAAATTTGATTTACAGCCGCCACTCCTTTGTTGTTTTGCTTTTTAAGTTTTTTATTTAAATTTATCATCAAATATTAATTCGTTAGTCTCGTAATTAATATTCATGGATAAATATTTAATAAAGAGAAGGATAATGTGTGAGTTGTCATCAAGATCGTATGAATAGTTGAGTTAATGATGAGAAGTCGATCCTAATTATTGATCACTTTTAATCTCATACCCTGCTGTGAGTTATGCTTTGAAAGGGAATTGATCTCGGTGCATTAGGATGTGTATTCATTTTGCATTCAACGGTTGCTAACCGCTTATCACGTTTTCCCATGGTAATCTTAACATCTTATCGGAATTCAACTCTTGTCATATCTATACTGGATAAGAATAATAGTATGATACTTTAACAGTCATGTTTTTGTTGAGATAGATTATGAAGACATTATGGATAAGTTTTAGAAAATGAAAAATTGTCGAGGTCACAGATGAAATTGTATAAGTTTGTGTTTCAAGGATATAATATTATTGTTTTTGTTCTTTTAACTTAATATTTACTTCTTTTCAAAAAAATATTTTATTCATAATTGATCGATGCTCCCCCTATACTGAGATCCTGGCGGCCCGCCACTGCTTCCCCCTTCCCCCTTCCCCCTTCCATCGCTCTGTGAAAGGTTTTTCCCTTTTGGTTTTATTGGCATATAGCCCATTCAAATCTGTGAATACAAGGAAGTTGTTTAGTTGACTTAGGGATTCTTTTGGGCACCATGGTGGTGTAAGTCGTATATTTCCCACCTAAGAAAGTAAAAGAATAGTTTAAATTAACTCTTACCCGTTTAATAATTAGGGTTTCAATTGTGATTCGAGCCTTGGATTGGGATAGGAAGAGAGACATGAACCAAAAATGATACAAACACAGTTCGACGATACTTCTTTCCACGGCAATTGGATATTCACTGTGCGTTTCCGTCATCTTCATCTTCTTCATTATTTATATATTAGTTATTTTCTTCCTAATCTTGCTGGTAATACTATCGATGCTTGCTTCTACTTTTATTAAGTTGACCACAATAGCAATGATCCTTATCAGGTTAAATGTGTGCATCTCTGTGTGTTTGTGTCTGCATATATTTTAACTTATTAATCATGAATGATGAATCCTGTTTCTCCTAGTTTTACACACTATTTACATTTTAGACTGACTATACTTGTGTATGAGTTTGTTATATTGAAATTTGGCTGGTAATAAGGTTTGTTATGTTTGAACCACAGGATTTGCTTCAACTAATGTATTCAAAACAGACGTATGCATGGACACACACATATACGTAATTGCATAGTACATTATGATAATTCTTTTTGGCATCTGGACTCTCATTTTCAAAGATTTGATGAAACCTAAACCATGCAACAAGAGAGAGAAGAGGGAGAGTTGTGCAGTCTGTTGGGTGCATGCCCACAAAAAATAGAAATCACAACCATAATTGGACATTTGGATCATGTTAGATTCATTATAAGTGAATATTCATATTCTAGTGAACAATGAGTCAAAGGGAATGGATAACCAATTGGCATAAGTAATAGTATAGAAGAAGCTTGGTTATAAGGACAGACTAACCCTGACGAACGATGGGAATACTTGAATTGCTTCACAACTAAACTATTCATATAATGTCTTATACACTTCCATGCACTTAATTAGAGATAAATGCATCCCAAGTTGGATTTCAGCCCTGTATAATTGGCTTTATAGCCTATATTAATGGTATGTTTGTAGTATCTAATCTATCAGGGATATGTTGTAGGACCTGAACCAATGGATATTTCTATTTCTGTAACACCTCAAGCTTCTGGGATTCCTAGTTCAGATGTGATGATCTTGGAAGGACATACTTCTGAGGTTTGAACATTTACCTCATCGTTATAATTTATTGAGTGCTCATCACAAACTCCTAATGCATTACTTACTTGAGCAGTAACATGCTTATTTTCTATCTCCCTTTAGGTTTGTGCTTGTGCTTGGAGTCCGGCAGGTTCACTTCTGGCTTCCGGGTATGGTTTTTTAATTTTTGTAAAAAGTAAACTGAGTTCTTTTTGATAAGCATCATTATTCAAAGCCTTTGATAATCTTATTCTGCCTGGGTTCAATCGAAACAACCTATAATATCAATGGCATAATGATTATGGAAGGTTACATGGTGCTTTGATATTCAGAAGAATACCTGAGCTGTGTTAAGTTACATTATCCATTCGTTATTACTACGTTCTTTGTATTTTATGGATCTCCGGTGTAGAGAAAATCCTATCACCCATTAATTTATCTTCTTTGATTGGTGTAAAGATTTTTCTTCTTCTGGCCCATGAATCCTTATACTGCTTCCTACTTGATTAACCTAAATAAAAAATCCAATAAGGTCAACACTCCTCTTCTGTCTACCAATAAAGAAGATAATTTTTTACGTGCAAAGTAGATAAGAGCTTTTCAATTTGTTTGATGTTCTCTTAAGAGGAATTTAGGTAGATAATTTTATATGAACGTCCACAAGTCTAATACCATATCATTCTTCTATAGCATTGAATCTGTATTTTTTGTGTTATTTTCCTCTTCCCTCTTGATGTGGTTTCTTGGATCTCTTGCAAGAGCAAAAGGGTAATGTCGTAGACTGGGAATTGATGTCAGTTGATGAACAAGGAAATACGACCTTGATATCATATTGAAGTTCCATTGGATCTTGTATTGTTGAAAGAACAATCATCTTTCCTCTTCTCTTTTATGTCTGATTCAGTTTATCATCTTCATGTTCTATTTGCTTTTCGCTTAATCCATATATGTTTGTGTTGAACTTCAGGTCTGGAGATTCAACCGCTAGGATTTGGAACATTGCAGATAGAACTAATAGATCTAGTTTACAGAATGGGCCTGCCAACGTGCTTGTACTGAAGCATGTTAAAGGTAAAGCAAACGACAAAGGCAAAGATGTCACAACACTTGATTGGAATGTGAGTGCCATTGCTTCTTCTGCTACTGTTTCACTTTCATGCTGTAGAGCTAAAAAATGGTTTGCCGAGCCAAAGGTGGAAGCAAAAGAATAAACATAAACTGCGAAAATTAATGAAATTCAAAAACTTAAAATCATCACCCAGCCTATCCACCAAACATCAATACATTACTGTTGTCCGCCAAAAGCATTTTTGCCCTCTTCTTGAGAATATTCTGTATAAAGGTCCATGCTAAATTTGATTAATGACCCCTGAATATAATATTCTTTTTGCTCTATGTGCAGTCGGAGGGAACGCTCCTTGCCACCGGTTCGTATGATGGACAAGCAAGAATATGGAATACAAATGGTGGGTTATAGCATATCTAATAAAAACTTCTCTTGCAGTTATGAATCATAGTTGAGCAGTGAAAATGTTCAATCTGTTGTTCTACTCTTGTTGTAACATTGTTGTGTATCTATTATGGATTAACACCAAATGGTGCAAGTAATGAGGCAGGCTATGCATATTATGTGTCTTTATCTTGTCTTCCATATGCCACTCGATTGCATTTCACGTAAGCAACTTTTGTGCTTCTGGAGGCTTCATTTATCTGCACCTCCTTTACCTAAAGCAAGTGGTTTTATCTTCTTGATGTTACAATATATTTGATGGGGGTAAACTTTTTAACCCTACCCTTTTTAATCTTCTATAAAGCTTAGAAGTCTTTCACAATAAGGCAAAGGATCGTGTGAGAAGTTGAGGTAACAGTGAGAAGTGAATCTGAACCCCCGATCTCTTTAATCTCATGCCCTCCCATGAATTGCGCTTTAGAAAGGAATTGATCCGGTGCATCCATTTCTCATTCAAAAGGTTTAACCACTTGTCACCGAAACCCAACCCTTCACAGTAATATGATTATCTTTGTCTGGTATCACTTAATTTATCCCGAAATTGTTGGGGTTATGATAATTGTGTATTTAAGACCTTTTAGAATTGGAAGTGAAGTATAGCCTGAAGGCTACATTTAATGTTCACACACACACACATATACATGTAAATTTTACATTTATTCTTTTTCTTTTTCCAATTATTATTTTTGTTGTCGTACTTTAAGTTTTTGAGCTTGCAGGTCTTGCTAGAAACTTCAGGTTAACCTTTTGGTGCTTTGTGCTGTCCAGGTGAACTAAAGAGTACTTTAAGCAAACACAAGGGACCCATATTTTCTATTAAATGGAATAAGAAGGGCGATTACCTTCTTACGGGAAGCTTTGATGAAACTGCCATAGTGTGGGATGTAAAGGCGGATGAATGGAAGCAACAATTCAAATTCCATTCAGGTGGTATTTTATTTATGTAGTGTTAAATGGCATGTGTAACTTGACAAATGATTACCCTCCTCTAAACTAGACGTTTTGTGTCAATCTGATAGGTCCGACTCTTGATGTTGATTGGCGGAACAATCACTCATTTGCCTCGAGCTCAACAGATAATATGATTTATGTTTGCAAGATTGGAGAAAATCGGCCCATCAAACTTTTCTCCGGCCATAAGGTTTGTAAGATTCTTCAAAGAATGTTTGCATGTTTGCCCCCATTTTACTCTTCCAAAAAAATTCTCTTTTTTTTTCTTGCTTAGTTTGGTGGAAATGATTTCTGCAGTACTCTCTCCGTCCCAAAATAGATGCCCATGTTTCTATCTTAGTTTGTCCCAAAAGAAGTGCCCACTTTTGAAAGTGTCTGCCTTCCAAATTCCAGTTCTACCCTTAATTATGAGATGGAGAAATTCGTTACTTCTTATATTATTAAGGGTAAAATTGTCATTTAGTTGATAGAAAAGTGTAATAATAGTTACTCTATTTCTAAAACTGTCCGCCCTTTTCATTGTGAACAAGTATATTTGGACGGATGGAGTAGCATTCTTCCTCTTTAGGCTCTATACATACACATCACTCTCATGACAGCACTAGTTGGGGTTATAATAATTCTACGACGATGCAATGGTCATTAATGTTTGAACTTTATTTAATTTCAGGGTGAAGTTAATTGTGTGAAGTGGGACCCAACAGGTTCATTGTTGGCCTCCTGCTCTGATGATATCACTGCAAAGGTTAGTTTGCTAGTTTCCAAGCTGCGCCGTTTGCCCCCCCCCCCCCCCCCCCCCCCCCCCCCCCCATATTTTACCTCATCGGAGAGACACTTTTAGTCTTTGCTTCCCATAACTTGAAAATTATCTCATTGTGACTTGGGCATGGAATTACAAACTTTTTCAGATATGGAGTATGAAGCATGACAAGCACATTCATGATTTAAGAGAGCATGCTAAGGTGATTCTTTGCTGTTTTTTTCCCTTCTTATTACTCCCTATTGTTTAATAGTTTTAAAGACGAGTGTTCATTCTTTTGGGATTGCTAGCCTACCACATTACCATCACCTATTAATGTTCAATCTTTTTAGTCATTAATTACTTGAATTTGTTATTCGCAGGAGATATACACAATCAGATGGAGTCCAAGTGGACCAGGCACAAACAATCCAAACCAGCAGCTGTTGTTGGCTAGGTATATATATCTAACCATTTATTTCTTGTAAATGCTTTTCTCAGTTAGCTTGAATTTATGTGTGTGTCTGGGTGTATTGCAGTGCATCATTTGATTCGACCGTAAAGCTGTGGGATGTAGAGCATGGAAGACTAGTACGCAGTTTGAATGGCCACAGGTGTGTAACGTTTAACTTTCTATTCTAATTAATTGGTATACTGATAGAAGAGGAATAGAAGTTGAATTGAATTTAATTTAATTGAAAATGATTGTAGGGATGCGGTATATGCTTTGTCGTTTAGTCCAAATGGTGAATATTTGGCAAGTGGTTCTTTGGATAGATGTATGCACGTATGGTCGTTAAAAGAGGGGAAGATTATCAAAACGTATTCTGGTAACGGAAGCATATTTGAAGTGTGCTGGAACAAAGAAGGTGACAAGATTGCAGCTTGTACTAATAACAACACTGTTTGTGTTTTGGATTTCAGAATGTAAACTCTATTTTGTGTTTTACATTTCTTTTATGAGTAGGAGGAATTTATAACTGTAGTTGTTGGATGCATGTATGTTGTAATGGTTGGTTAGTGTACAGACTACTACTTACTGACTACAACATCAAACTCATAACTTATATCATCTTCTTAACTTATTCTTCTAGTTGTTGAACTGAATATATATGGCTAGACTTGTGAATCTTTCATTGCAGGTGGTGGTTTTCTAACCATGTACGTGTTTGTGTGTGTTAGGGGTCTTTTATCAAACCCTTATCTTACACGTTCAGCATGACAAAGACTGATATTCTTCACGGTAAGCGGTTAGCAGGTAAAAGATGCTTACCAACATCTATTTTAATGATCTTGGATGTAACGCAAGTGAGGGTGGTAAATTTTACGGACTTAATTTATCTGCGAGATGAGACCCATTATGCTTCATATATCTAAGGGTGGTTACTTGTTAGGATATTTAATTATTAATTAAATACTCTTTCAATTATGTGTCAAATTAAATGTATATATATGTACAAGGTGAAAAAAGGTTATGGTGGGCAAAAAGCTGGGGAAGGAAAGTGGAAAGCAGGGACAGTAAAGTGAGAATACGACCTCATTTTGCACTTTAAGCTCAAAAAGCAATCGTTAATTGCGCTCATAATTGAGCCATACAATTATATCTTGTTATGCTACTAATTTTTGGTTACTATCAATTGAAAATTTAGTATAAGATAAAGGAATATATGCGTTACATCTATGTGTAAATAAATTAAATAATCATTGAGAAACAAATGAATCATAAGAGAATTTTTTTTAAAATAAGAAGTGTTAAAAGGGATCTAGATCCTAGATCAATTTTATTTTCACCTGACTCTATAAATTACCTTAGATCCAACAAAGTTTTTTAATCATCGAGCTATATTAATGTAATCAATAAATAGACCGACTACTAACTCAACCTAACCCAATATTTATAAATCTATAAGTTGATAAGGGTAGTGTTGATTACAGGTTAGATCCATGTCAAAGAATATCAATCTGACAAAATTATAAGTAATACTATTAATTATGAATGTTTACTAACAAACACAAATACATAAATATATAGACAATATGAACAAAAAAAATATCATAGTCGAAAAACATGGAAATCGTTGTTATTCAATAGTCTTATATTAATTAGTTCAATGCTCTTTTCGTAATAAGTATCTTAATACTTATGTTTAAACAATTAAATATAAATTTAGATGATAGTAATATCAATGACTGATTCCTTTTAGGAAAAGTATCAATCACTAAATATAATTATTTTTCTTTTGTTAGAAAGATAACATAACCATTTTTTTCAAAATACCTTCAAAGTCCAAACCACCAAACAGAACAGACATGTAACGTGTTGGATTGGCTTATAAAAATTAAAATGGTTGAACAATGTCAATTCTACGATTTTTCTGCAAAGTTCAAAATTAATGAAACCTTATGTTTTAAAAAATCCAACAAATAACAAAAGATCAAAAACAACACTTCCAATAAAAGAAAATGTCGGTCGTAAATTTACAAACATAAAAACCCACAGCCTCTTGTTCCAAAAATCTTCCAAAATTTCACCACCATGTACATCTTCAAGAAATCCAAACCCCTACAACTCATAATAACTTCACACCCAATAATTTCCTTCACCGTTATCTCCCTTTTCCTCATCCAAATCTTCATCTTCTGTTCTCACTCACCGCCGCCGCCACCACCATCTCCGGCCGATCATGACAACTGCCACCACGGAAAGGTCTACGTCTACGACCTCCCAACCATGTTCAACTATGATTTGGTAGGCACCTGCGACGATCTAGACCCCTGGCACTGGCAGTGCGGGGTCGCCACCAACGCCGGGTATGGAACGCCGGCCCTCGAGCTCGCCGGTATCATACCGGCGAGCCTAGCTCCGGCATGGTACCGTACGAACCAATTCTCATCAGAGATCATCTTCCACAACCGGATCCTAAGGCACAAATGTAGAACAATGCAGCCGGAATCGGCTGCATTGTTCTACATACCTTTTTACGCTGGACTCGCAGTCGGAAAATATCTCTTTTCCAACAGCACGACCGCGGAACGTGATTTTCATGCCGAGAAGTTAATAGAGTGGGCCCAAACCCAACCGTACTGGCGAAGATCCAACGGTTCCGATCATGTGATGGTCCTGGGCCGCATCACATGGGATTTCCGCCGGTTAACCGACCCGGAACGAAAATGGGGCTCCAAGTTCTTAAACATGCCTGAGATGGAAAAAGTCACGCGTCTCACGATCGAGAGAGCACCGGGGGACTACCGTGACGTCGGTGTACCCTACCCCACCGGATTCCACCCCCGTTCGGTTACAGATATCCGAGCCTGGCAGGAATTCGTCCGAACCTACAACCGAACCAGCCTCTTCACGTTCGTCGGAGCGGCGCGTGACGACGTCGGAGACGATATCAGAGGATTGTTACTGCAAACCTGCCGGAACGAGTCGATCTCCGGCGCCTGCCGGTTAGTCGATTGTTCGATAACTCCGTGCGCTAACGGAAGCTCGGCGATCATGGAGTCTCTTCTCGGATCGGAGTTTTGTTTGCAGCCGAGAGGCGATAGTTACACCAGACGGTCGGTGTTCGACTGTATGGTGGCCGGAGCGGTGCCGGTTTTGTTCTGGAACCGGACGGTGTACGACCAGTACGAGTGGTACTTGCCGGAAGAGCCGGAAACCTACTCGGTGTTCATAGATCACGGCGATGTTTCCGGCGGGAGGAAGTCGGTGAAGGAGGTGTTGGAGAGGTTAGGTAGGGAGGAGGTGAGGAAGATGAGAGAAAGAGTTATTGAGATTATACCTAAGATCGTGTATAGTGATGGAATTGGTGGCAATGGCGGAATGAAGGATGCTTTTGAATTGCGGTGGACGGTGTTTTGAGGAGGATTACGGCGGAGAGGGATGAACGGCGACGGCGAGAGTCCGCCGGTGATGTCGCCGGAGATTGAATGTGTGTTTCCGTACGAAATGGAATTTTTAGTTGATAACATGTGCATTAGAAAATATGTCACCTTTATTTTTATTTGATATTATAAGATATATAGTTACTTATAGTTGGGATATTATTTTTGTTGTTTAATAATATCGGTGTTCAATTACTTGGTTAGTGATTTTCTAAAGATGTTGGAATTTCATTAGTTGATAGAAAGAAAAGAACTGGTATAAAAAAGTAAATGATAATATTGGTAGAAGATGAATGATTGACATGATTATAAATGTTGTATGGGGAAAAAATGCAAATAAGGATATAGAAGATTAAGACCATATAAGAAAAAAATGACATATATGATTTAAAATCTCAAGTAATCTAATCTTTTTTGCTTTTTTACTAAACTAGAACCCAACGGGTTACCCAAACCCCCTAGTCGAGGACTGGTTGGGGTAGGTTTGGTGATTGAGGGCTTAAACCGAGATCATCGTTGGAGAGAGAGTATGCATTACCCTACCAACACTCGTATGATTTTTGTTAGTATCTTTTAAACTATAACCGCAAAAAGATAGATACAACATGGTAATAAAGCATGTTAAAAAGATATACGTAAGCCATTATAAAAAAACAAATAAAACCATACAATATAAAGTATATAAAACATATCATAAATCGACTTATGGTTCTGATTTAGATCCCAATATCTAAAACCAAAGATGCAATGGCATTCAAAGACATCAACCATTCCCAAAAAAAAATTCTTTTGGAGATAACATGTTCTTAAATTCGAGTTATCAAAAAGAATAACATAATCAATTTTGAAATTAATTAAATCAAAGTTTATGAGTTATGAAAATCGGAAAATAATGATAAAAAAATAGGCCCATATAAACTGAGCATTTTCTAAGCCCAAACAAATTGCCGTTAAACCCTGAAACTATCTCCATTATTTCACACACACAAAAAAAGAAAAAAAATGGCTTGGCGTTGCGGATCTCTACCACGGTCGCTAATCTCCACCGCCAGATCATCAACCATCCGTCGTTCCACCGCCGCTCCCCTCCCTCGTCTCCGTCCTTCGCCACCACCGCTTCACGGCCAACGCCTCCGTCCCGACCGCACTACTTCCATCCCTAATTTCGGGTAAAATACGTCCCAATTTGCATCGCCGTTAAGTTCTCAATTCAAACACGATCACGTAATCTTATTATTCATTGTGATTTCATTTGAAAAAAAAAAGGACTATCGGAGGAGTAATTGGATGCACTCAATCGCTGCTGCCGTTGCATAGCGTGGTGGCTGCTGCTCGCTTGACGTCTCACCTCGCCGTCGACTTGCGAGCTTGTTGCGAGCTTTCTCAGGGTAACGTTTTTGTATTGCTAACGATTAATTATTGTTTTCAGTTTATGAGTGCATGAATAATGTTAAACAAATGTAAATTGCAAGCTAACATTCAAATCAATTGATAATAGATTGTCTCAATTGAAAATATAGTTTACCAATCTAAATGTGCTGTTAGGTTAATCATATCTTATCATATATAGATCCTAAGAAAAACACACATTGACATAGGCCAATTGCCTAATATGAATGTGGATGGCGAAAGGTAGTTATAAGTTATAACAAACGTTAGCCTGAGATCGACGAATTTACGTCAAGTGTTAACTAAGGTGCCATCTCTGTTGGTATTTTGCATCTTAACATAGGATATGAGCAACATCTTCTGATGCTTGATAACTAATATGTAGACATGTAGTTGTCTACATGTTTTTTTCTCTCTCTCTCTCTCTCTTGCTCAACAATTTGTAAACCCTTATCAATGCTTGGAGTTGTGTTTGCTGAACCTTGATACTTTTGCTTCATTGGATCCCATATTTGTTTGGGGTCATCATCTTCCACGAATGTCTCCAAATTTTTTTGAGGGATTTCATGATAGATACAAGTATATATTTTTATCTGCAAGTCTTCCAATTTCTGCTGGTATTCGGCCCTTGGACCTTGGTTCTCTCTCATCTTAGGAGCCCCATTTTGCATAAGCTTTCAGCCTTCAAGATTCAAATACTCCTTGGAATGCAAAAATTTCTCTATTAGCTCTGCATAGTGTTTGTATTGGCCATTGAACATCATAATGCTAGGATTCACATACTTCTCCTTACTTCTTATGGCCATCTGTCTTTCTCTTGTGTCTTGTGTTTCTGTTACACTTGCTTCCAATCAGGCTCTTACAAAGTTGTCAAAAGCGAAAAGCGCACCGAAGCGCAAAGGGGCCCGGGGGCTTAAAGCGCGAAGCGCAAGGCGAAGCGCGGGCTTCATGAAGGCGAAGCGCACAATGTTATATATATATATGTAGTCATATAACTTAAATAAAATAGCATCTGAAACATCAAACGTAGTTTTAAATATCAAAATAACATCAAACATAGTTTTAAATATCAAAATAACATTAAACATAGTTAATCATCAAAGATCAAAGATCACTCATCACTCATTATCATCATCATCATCAAAGTGAAGAAGTAGAACAGATTAGAAAAACAAGAAATCGAAGTGAAGACTGAAGAAGTAGAACATATTAGAGAAATCGAATTGAAAAACAAGAATCAAAGTGAATATATAGAAAAACAAGAATCAAAGTGAAGAATTAGAGTGGAGATCGAGTTTAAGATGGAACATGGATGGAAGGAGAAGTCGATCTCTGTTTAGATGTGCAGCCAAGTGGAAAAAAAGAACGTACTTTTTTGGGGTTGTGTCGCCAATATATAAATGGGCAAACAATTAAGAAAAAAGTCAAAAACCCAAAAAATTTATGAGGCGCACTTTTCTGGGCTTCAGGGATTCTGCGCTTCATTGCGCTTCACTGGGCTTCATGCACACTGTGGGTTTAACTTCAAGAAAAGCCCTTTAACCCGGGCTTCAGGGCTTCAGCGCCTCAGGCGCACCTGAGGCGCGCTTTTGATGGGCTCTTATGATGAGCACTCTGATACCCCTGTAAATTGAAATTGCATCGCTTAATGTAGTAGCTCTAAAGCTTATTGCAAATGATGTCAAACACCATCTACTGATGAGGTACAGGAAGAACATACCAGTTACTGCAAATAATGACTCATACACCTCAAGTCCAGCTTAAGGGAGGATTAGAACAAGAATAGACGGTTTTGTATATGCATACAAAACTAGGGAAAAAAATGAACGGAGTGCATTAATGCGTTGCAAGGATAACAACGTGGCTGAGAAAATTTCACAATGGATTTTCTTTTCAAATTAGGGAATATTAATAAGATAATCAAGCAGAGTAGTGGGAAAAATCTAATTATTGATCCCTAATTTGTAGGGAAGATTTGTTTTGATTTTTTTTTTCAAGCCATGCTAGCTGTGAAACACATGGATGCACTTAGTTGATTTTTTCCAAGGTTCTAAATGGCGTGAGGTGTGGCGGCTAGGTCGAGCTCAAGCCTTAGGAGTCACGACGAAGCCATGACGTTTTCCAGGCGTGACTTATGGCGTCAAATTTCTAGATCATATATAATGTTATATATAAAGTCATATATTTTGTACTTTTACTCAATGAGTCAATAGCAATAAGCAAATTAAATTGGGTCATACATTAAAAACTAGCAAATGAGACATTGAAACGTAAAGTAAAATCTAATATTGCTTTATGAAAACTGCGCATTAGGCCATGGTGTGCCACACGCTTAATGTATTGGCGTGACACAAACCTTGTTGCATGACAACTATGCGGCGAGTTTTTTAGAACATTGATTGTTTCCAAGTTCTGTATGACTATATAATATTCTCTATTGTTGTTCTAATTCTCTTGAGCTGGACTTGAGGTATTTAAGTCATAATTTGCAGTATTTTTATTTTTCGCCTCAGTGCTTATGCCTCGGATTACCTTGAGGCTTACACCTCGCCTTGCCAAGGGAAAACGCCCCGACTCACGTTTCCGTACTCTTTACACCTTGATCATACCATGTTCATTAGGGTTCGGTTTCTCCTCTTTGCAACCCCATACTATTAAAGAGAGGGCAAAGGATTGTGCAAGAAGTGTCATTTTTGGTGATAAATGTGAGAAACACTTTTAAAACCGTTGATCACTTTGTAATCAAATACTCTCCCATGAAATGCGGCTTAAAAGGGAATTGATCCAGTGCATCTTATCTCAGTGCACTTCATCCTAATGTAACACCCCGGGTTTTCTGGTAAGTTGTTACCTTTCCTAATTAGTGTATTTATTTTTTTAGCTGGTAGGTTAATTAGTTTAGATAAGTAAAGGATTGGATGACTTGCGTGAGAAGTCAGGCCCGTAGCCCATAAACCGGGCTTTCCCTCTCTTTAAATGTTGACCTAAGGGAAGCCTAAGAGTCATAAGTCAGCCTTGAGTAAAACCCTAGCAGCCACACCCCTCTCTCTTTCTCTCCCTTCACTCTTCCGGTGCCGGCAGCAGAGAGACCGAAGTCTCTCTCTCAAGGTTATCAAACTCGTGAGTTTGATCGTAGGCTCGTACGAGCCTACGAGCCTAGCCCACGAAAACTAGCCGACTCGTAAATAGGCTCGTTCAGATGTAGGCTCGCATAGGCTCGTAAGATCGACTCGTAGGATCGTAGGCTCGGCTGGCTAGCCGATCCTATGATTTAGATGTCATTTAAAAAAAAAAATCTAAACTTACCCCTCATGTATAGAAAACCTTCTAATTTTAGCATTAAAACCTTTATGTTGTTAGGGAAAGAAATTGAACCACATAAAAAAATAAAAACAAAAACAAAAATTCAAACCTCGCTTCTCACTTCTCACAACTCGTCTCCTAGACCTCGCCACTCGCTCTCTGCCCAAACCTTCGCTATGTTATTTAAGTATTGTTAAGACTTAAGAGTTAAGAATTAAGATTATGTTAATTTGAAATATGGATGTATGTTATTTTGACATTTGGATGTTGAAATATGGATGTTTGTTTTTGAAATTTAAAGTAGGATTTTACAAAAATTTATACTCACTTGTAGTAGGATCTTACGATCCCGATCCCTAGCTTACGATCCGATCTTGCAAAGACAAAAACGATCCTAGGTAGGATCCCGATCTTAACAACCTTGCTCTCTCTCTCTCTCTCTCTCTGCATATCTCTATCACTCTCTCGTTTTCTCCTCTTGCCGGCGGCGCCAAAGACAGAGGCTATCACCCTCTGTCTACTGCCTTGTCGACGACAGTGCTTAGCGGCAAAGAGGGGCTGCCGCCCCGCCACCCTTGCGGTGGTGTGTATGTGTGCGCTGTGTGTGTTGGGTGTGTTCTGTGGGTGTGCGGTGAGTGTGTGTGATCTGTGGGTGTGTGTGTGTGTGATCTGTGGGTGTGCGGTGTGTGTGTGAGAGATCTGTGTGTGTGCGATATGTTTGTGTGTATGTGGCTGATCGCCGGCGAGCAGCAGTGGAGGGCTGCCGCCGCTATGCTGCTGTTTCGGCCATCGACAGCCTTGGCTGTCGGAAACAGCCGTGTTAGGGTTTGCGATTTACCGTTTATCTAATCTAGGGTTTTGCGGGATTATAGGTTATACGGGAGTTCCGTAGTCAAGTAGGTAGGCGTTGACGCTAGCTAGGACTCGAGGTGAGTCCCTTGTCTTGTTATGATGATAATATGATATTACTTGATTCTCGCTCTCGTTTAACATGTGATTGTTCGTATGATGATTGTGTATTATGGGTTAAATACTAAGTTATGTATATTGCTGCGTTTGATGTTTGTTCGTATGGTTATTGAATTGTTATGCGTGTTCTTTGGTTTGCCTGGTCCTGAGACAAGTGTCCTTGGCCTGGATGTCGGGTGCGGAGTGACTTTGTCTAGCCAAGGGTTCACGGCTACTCTTGGATGTCGAGGTAGGGTGACCTTGGGGTGTTCGGATGTCGGACGTGGAGATTCGTGGACCCCTTGGAGGTACACTTGTGGTATCGGTTAAGGGTCGGGTCTCCGGGCGTGTTATGTGTGGTTTGGGGTTGTGAATTCATGTAATTGATTTATGATAAGATGCAGGGATGCATTAAGCATTAGCATCCCCCCCCCCCAAAAAAAAAAAAAAAATAAAAAATAAAAAATAAAAAAAATTTAGATGTTGCAGGTCCTAGTAGTGCGGATGTGAAGGGCAAAGGCGTGGCGTGACAATACTCCCGAAGGATCCCGAACTCTCGATTGGCATTAGATTATTTATTTATTTATTAGAACCTGGGTTTTTATTTGAATTATGGTTTGAGTACATTTAATTTTGGCGGTAAAGGTTGTTATAACGGTTTTTAGGCGACGATTCGTTTTTAAAGGAAATTTTGATTGGTGGTTTTTATTTTAAAAATACTTTCTAAAATTGTTGAAATTTTTAGAGCCTTACACCTAATGTTCGTTCATTTCTCATCCAACAGTTGTTAACCACTTCTCATGCTTCTTACCAAATTTGGCACTTTTCATCGGAACCCAACCCTTGAAGAGGGTAGGCAACGATGAGTTACCTACTATTCCAATTGTAAGGCTCTAAAAAATTTCAACAATTATAGAAAGTATTTTTAAAAACAAACCAAATCAATTCCTTTAAAGAAAAACGAATAGTCATCTAAAAACCGTTATAACCATCTTTACCGCCAAAATAAACGTACTAAAAAAAACCATAATTCAAATCTTAATGGAAATCTAAATAAAACCCAGGTTCAATCATAATCAGTTAATAAATGCGAGTCGAGAGTTCGGGATCCTTCGAGAGTACTGTCATGCCACGCCTTTGCCCTTCACATCCACACTACTAGTACCTGCAATATCTGAAAGGTGGGGGGGGGGGGGGGGGTTAAGCTAATGCTTAGTAAATCCCTACATCTTATCATAAATCAATTACATGAATTCACAACCCCAAATCACACATAACATGCCCGGAGACCCGACCTTTAACTGATACCACAAGTGTACCTCCAAGGGGTCCACGAGTCTCCACATCCAATGTCCGACATCTGGACACCTCAAGGTCACTCTACCTCGACATCCAAGAGTAGCCGTGAACCCTTGGCTAGACAAAGTCACTCCGCACCGGACATCCGGGCCAAGGACACTTATCTAAGAACTAGGCCAACCAAACAAACGCATAACACCCAATGACAATTCAATAAACCACACAATCAAGCATCAAACGCAGCAATACACATAACTTAGTAATCAATCCATGTCACACAATCATCATACCAACAATCACATGTTAATCGAGAGCGAGAATCACGTAATATCATCATAACAAGACAAGGGACTCACCTCGAGTCCTAGCTAGCGTCAACGCCTACCTACGTGACTACGGAACTCCCGAATAACCTATAATCCCACAAAACCCTAGATTAAATAAACGGTAAAGTGCAAACCCGATTAAGACTGTTTCCGACAGCCACCACCAACAACCAAGGCTGTCGGTGGCCGGAGCAGCAACCCAGCGGCGGCAGCCGCCTTCTGCTGCCCGCCGTCGATCAACCCCACAAACACACACACACATACCCATCGCACACACACACAAACAGCCCCACCGCAAGGGGTGTAGGGCGGCAGCCCCTCCACTCTGCACTACTGCCGCCGCGTCAAGGCAGTAGACAGAGGCGGCAGCCTCTGTCTTTGGCGCCGCCGGCGAGAGGAGAGAAAAGAGAGAGAGAGATATACCGAGAGAGAGAGGGACTGATCGATCAAGAGGGAGACTTCGGTCTCTCTCTGGACTGCCGACGCCGGAAAGAGTAAAGGAAGAGAGAGAGAGTGTGGCTGCTAGGGATTGCGTCTAGGTTAAGTTGTGACCCTTAGGCTTCCCTTGGTCGACATAAAAAGGGGGAAAAAGCCCGGCTATGCAAGCATGGGCTACGGGCCTGACTTCTCACGCAAGTCATCCAGCCCCTTACTCTTTTCTAATTAAATTAATCTACTGAAAGAAAATAAATACGACTAAAAAGGAAAGGTAACGACTTACCAGAAAACCCGGGGCGTTACACCAATGTGGTTACGAAGTAAAAGCAGACGAAGTAAATCCCTCGGTCAGTATGCGGGGAACAAATGTGGTTACCTATTTCTTTTTCTACCATGCTCTTGAATCTTTTAAACACCAAAAACACCTCTGGCTTGGCATGTTGGAAATATTTCCACATCTTGCAACCATGATCATCAATAAACGTGATTATAGACCTCATATTGTTGTTCGACTTTGGAACGATAGGACCACAAGTGTCTGTATGAGTATGTTGAGTGGCTCTACTTGATGTTGCTTTCCTATGCCACACCCGGTACACAACTTGGAGCTCGCTTTCAGAATTCGTAGGCCGATAGCCGTCTTTCTATAGGCCGAAGTGTGCAATCCTTTCATGTTGAGGTGACCATACCTTTTGTGTCATAGGTTTGTAATTGAATCCTCTAGTGATGCTTGGAGGCTGTGTGGTTTTGAAGCACCAGGGGGTTAGAATAGCAAGTAATAGAAATGTACGGTTTGTAGGCATACTTGTTTGCATAATCAACCCATTAATTGAGTGGTAGGTTTTGCTTACATCTTATTGATTTAGTATGACATGTTTTTTTACTAATGCCCAATGCTAAGTAAATTAATTTTTTAGTTCAGGATGTAAAATACCTTAAATGATGGTATGAGTCGTTCCTTCAACTTGCATTATGCTACTCTCTTTTCCCATCACAGCCATCCTCGTGTTGTTTTTCAGTTTTACTAAATGCCTGAATGATTGATCCAGGCCAAAGAGCCACTGCTTGTCTCCACTCATGTGGGCTGCAACCCATATCTAGGTACCACACTACTTCTCTATTGGGGTTTGTACCTCAAAATGAGCAACCTTTCTTGATCATCAACCAACTAAGTTTGGTTGACATAATGAGCATAGTTAGGTCAGTCATATTGGAAATGTTTCAACTTGTAGCAATTGTAGCACTCAACCAATGGATTTGTTAACGGCTCTTCCTCGACCCCCACCTTTGCTTGGGGTATACTATGCTTGTTTGCTTTGGTTTTGCACGTCACATACAACACCTTACTGCACAACCAAATGGAATCAGCTATCTCCTGAAATAGTATAAAAACTTATTGCTATGGCACAAATCAAAATGGATACGTTACGTCAGAGACCAAATCACTCCCCTAATGTAGGTGTAATTTCTTTTAGCTGCAAAGAAAGTTGGCAGGACTTCCCAAAGTGGTTGACACTTGGCATGGTATACCTAAATATCCAAATTATCTAAAAAAGGGGTTTAATGGTTGCATATGTGAATATATGGATACCCAAAACACATCATGAGATACTATGCATGGGATCTTAATGGCTTAGAAATGATCGAACTACAACTGCGAGTAGACAGGCATGGAAAATGAGTCTCCTCGTGGTATAATCACATATACAGTTATACACCACATGCATAAGACATTTTTAATAAGACATTAAATTGTGGTTTGATGTCATCAAACGAACTATACAAGAAAAGTTTAAATTATCTACAACTGAAGCCATGAACTGGATGAATCTAATCATAAGAAAAATGCTAGAATAACACAGCATGAAACATGTAATTCCATAGCTGAATAAGCGTAATAGCATTTGGTCGTTTTTTCCAATCATATTTTGCAAACATCATTTATACTGTCCGTATGCTTTCATTCTGTAAATATATTTTTGAAGATAGAATGATGGTATTAGGGTTTCTTAATATAACAGATCTGTTCCCAACTGTTTATGATTTTTTCAGAAATTGATACTAAAAATCAGAACAAAGTAAATTCTTGCCAAATGAACAGCACGCTATTGTGTTAATTAACTTCATAACCCAAAATGCAGTAATTTGTGTAACTTGAGTCCAACTCTAATAGCAATAGTAAAATCTTTTGCATATTCATAACATTAATCAAGGGCCATGCAAATTTAAGTCGTTTAATTGATTGCATCACAGATGTATATGTATGTAATTATAGTGACTGGGAAACATTACATCCACACAAGATAACTTGAGAATTTAGAGTTTTAGACTAACAAAGTTACAAACTATGTTCTTGCTTTTGCTATAGTTACATACTTTTGAACTTTAAAAGAACAACGGGATAACCACAAGGTTTGTGGCATACTGGTTAAGGCTTGTGGGGATGTGGCTCAATAACCCATCTACCCCGGGTTCGAACCCATATGTTAAAGACTTGTGGCCACTGAGGAACTATCTCAGGGCTGCACGCTAGCAGTCAATAATTGCCAGGGATTAGTCTAGGCAAAATGCCTAGGATACCCTTCAAAAAAAAAAAGAACGGGATAGTATGTGTTACGGATAATGGAAATGGTTTTTGTACCCTTGCACCAACATTTTCTCTGTATCTGATGATGACAAGCTTGTGGTGTTTTTTTTGAATAATTCAAATTTTAGAAGTGCACCATAAACCGAAAAACCACTTCATAACCCATTGTCCCCTTTTGATGAAATAAAAAAGATGGGAAAAACTCTCCCATAAAACAAGCTCCCCAAAAAAGGAGCACCTCAAAACGAGGATTAAATCCGGGAGTTACTTAGAAAGTTTTAGATTGTATTTTGAGACTTTCATAGTAACACAAGACTGTAATGTCCATAGTACGAAAAACTTGAGAGATTTTGCTATGAATGCTCAAGTGATTTTTTTGGAGGGTGGTCTAGGCTGTGCTCAGACTGATCCCGGAAAATTATAGTTGTAAGACATCACATCCCCCTGCGCCTCAACCACTACACCACAACCCTTGTGGTTAAGATGAAGAACAAAACCTTTATATTTTAACACGAGATTTTGAAATTCAGCACTCTGTCAACTTTTATGGGAAGGATGTTCTAGGGAATGCCCAAACTAGTCGTTGCGATTTACGATTGCAAAAAAATCAGCTTGATAAACTTAGTGGCCACAAGTGTTGTGTATTCCTAAAACTGAAAACTTAGGCATGGGTATTTAGCACTCTGCGGACTTTCTCAGTCACTTTTTCTGAAAAGCTATATTCGCCCGCTAAAAGTAATGATCTGTTATAAGTAATTTATTGTGGGTGTTTTCGGGAAAAACCTTAAGGACGTCCGGAAGCAGCTGTTTGCATTAATGCACCAGCTTTGAATTAAAGACCACTGTTTTAAAAAAACTCAACATACCACTTTTGGACGTCTGGTCTTTAAATGCAATGATAATGTTTAAAGTTGCTTTGGCTTTTTTGTTTGATTTGTGTTATCAAGATTTGAAGTTGATTTATTTATTAAAAACCTCCAAGAAAATACTGATTTTATGATATATCGAAAGTGTTTAGCGATTAATATTCTGAACATGATAAAACTTTCGGAACCTGACTAGGATTTTAGCTTCAATAAGTTCTTTGCGGGAATGTCAAGTGTTCACAGTTAAAAGGAAAATGATTTTCTCACACTTGCAGCAACAAAGACAGTTGCCATAGTGTTACCCTTAGGCAGAATAGTTCAAGCAGAGTATATGGTCTTATTACTTCATCTCGTATTATCTGTGATATGAAATGCATGGGTATGGAGTCGGATATTAGAGGTTTTGATGAGTGTCTTGCAAATCTCCGGATCAATGACTTTTGGTGCAACAGATTATAGTTACTCAAAAGTAGGATGGGTAGTAATATCATAACACAAAATTTAGAAGGAAAAAAGGAAAGTAATAATATTGTAGAGGAACAAATTATATCTTTCAAACAACTTAGTGATATTGTTGACCAAGGTCCAAAGTTCTCCATCTTCCACTCATTTGGGCTATATGAAGATGGGTGATTGCAGTTGCATCTACAAAGGAGAATAAAAGGGAAATCTAGAATGGGTAGTATGCAGATTTGACTACAAGTCCAAGACTTTTAAGGGCCCATTTGGTTTATAGGATTCGGAACTGGATCTCATTCTAATCCCTCGTTTGGTTTATAAGAAAATTCTGAAATGAAATACCACAAACATTGGATTTAGAAATCCCATAGAGGTAGTTGGTATTTCACGGAATTTCATAGGATTTATATTTAATATATGTTAAAAACATTTGTCTTGCAATAATCAATTAATAAAAGGTAATTTAATTATTTATAACTTTCTTTTATAAATTAGTTGTAGAAAATGGAATTGAATTCCATTCCAAATCCTACACACCAAAGAATATGTAAAAAATGGTTAACGTTAATCACTGTTTGTTATGGTTAACCTTTTCTAGCAATGTAATTCTTCTTATTTGTTGTGATGTAGGTACTTGATGTTGCTTCTGGATTCTTTGTTTGAGCACTGTGTTATGTGAGAGTTAAAATATTCATGTGCAACTTCTCTTCAGAAGTGACACCGGCATGAGGTTCCCATCACTTCAGATGTTATACATCATGAGCCTATAATTTTCCAACAATTTTAGATATTTTTATACCAAGAGAACCTTGTATCACTACTATTGTATACCTTGTAGGGTTGATTTGTTATTGATTGCTCCTTGCATTTGCAAGTTAGATGCAGTTCATGTGCTTGTATTTCCTTTTCTTTTTTTCTCTTCTGGTACTTGAAACATGCCTGGACCCTGGTGGCAAAAAAACAACTGTATCAGTATGCCATAACCCATCGAATTGGTAATACGTTTTATTATTTGGTCTCATTATCAACTTCCTTAGAATCGCTATATTTTTTTTTGGAAATCGGTGGTCCCAGGCTTTCGTCCACAGCCTTAAGGTAAATTACCTGGTGGGCGCAAATGCATATGTAAAAGGCAGGATTCGAATCCATGTTGATTTTATGCACCACACTGCCACCCTTTGGTTTAGAATTGTTGGGTATGTTCAAGCGAGAAGCTAAACTTTTTGTGAGAAGGTGAAAAGTCTCGATATCATATATGCAAACATGATACACAAGCTTAATCATATATGATTAAAGACATGTTGCATTGACAACACAGACAACTTAAATCATATATGATTAAGCACACCCAAAGGAGTGTAAGCATATGTGATACTGATCTTCTTGCAAAATGTTTAACTTCATGCAAGATTATTTTTTCTAGAATCTTTATCTTGAATCTTTATTTAATGCAATTCTTTATTCCTAAATAACCCAACAAAGTAGTTTGCTGTTTGCATGCAGGCTTGAAAACTTTTGTAGCATAGGTAGTGCTTTGAATCATCCAAGCAAATCAGCCACTTAGAAATTGCATTACTTTTTAGATTCACTTGATTTTCTGTTCTGTTTCTGTATCAATGACAACTGTGTCTTCACTGTGTTGCAATAGTTTGATCAAGCATTATACATCCTAGTTTGTTTTCTTGTTAAAAATTGCACACTCTGGTCAGGGTTCGGTTCAGTAGGTGCATAACCTTGTCCTTGATCGGTGCTTCTGTGACTCATCTAACGGGTTTTTCATGGTGCTTCAGAGAATGGTTAAAATAGGCACAACTCGTTTCGAGACAGGTGCGTTCCATATTTATCATATTGCCATATGTACTATTTGAAATGCCTTTAGTCAGGTCGTAGGATTAAACAAGGAGGGTCATAATCACTTGTGTTTTATATAGGGAATCACGTGATTTACAATAAAATTACATGTGATTTGGTTCATTCTCACACTTCTCGTAAGTCTTTTCGTTTGAACCCGCTCTCTATCTAGTATATGCTATAAGATTGCAACAGCTTTTTTGCTTTATAAATGATAAAGTTGGATGCCAATATGCTTAAAAGTTTTGGCTCCAAATCTTGAACCATAGGGGCATTATTAAAATAAAAGAAGTCAGCAGCAGGAAGCTGACTGATCCTGCTTTTATAATCTCATAATTCTTTATATTGGTAAAAGCAGAAACAGATTGTAAAATCCATTGAACAATAGGTTGTAGGAAGACATCTTTAAAAGCGTGAAGTGTTATCAGGTATGTATAGTATAGTTTAGTTATTGAACAAAATTATGATTGTAATAATGTCTGACTTATTCTCTGGTGAACTCTTTTAAGGTTGTTTTTGCAATAATGTATAAACATGTCAGATTTTGGTCTCAATCCAAACCCTTGTTTATATGCAGTCTATTCTTTTTGCCACTTTTTTTTTTTTTTATCGATTTTACTGTTTATTGTTTTGTAGCATTGAGCGGACGATAGTGAAGTAGGTGGGTCAAAACTTGTGCATTGTTTTAGGGTTTTAATCTAACGTAATTTCATAGTGTCGTTCGGTTTGAATGCTACATGAATAACATAAGCCACATGATGGATATATGTTAAACGTTAAGGCATTGTTTAGTGTGTGTGTGTGTATGTGTGTGTGTGTATATAAGGAGGTTCAAACGAGAAACATATCAATTTAAGAAAACGTGAGGAGTAATCTCAGCCAGTCATCTCGGTCAACAAAGGCGGCTTTGACCGGTCCTCTCCTTTAATAATCTCTACCCTCCCATGAATCGCGTCAATTTTTCGTGATCACGTCCACCGTAACCGCGAGATGAGTAGCTAAGATTGCTCTTCACGTTTTTTAAAATTGACATGCTTCTCGTTTGAACCTTCCCCTATATATATAGGAAAGTTCAAATGTGAACTCAATTTTGGTTGTGAACATGAGGACGAATCTCAGTCACTCATTCGGTCGATAAAGACGGCTTTGATCGGGTCTCCTCCTTTAATAATCTTCACCCTCTCATGAATCACGTCAATCCTCTGTGATCACGTCCACTGTAACCGAAGATGTGTAGCTGGGATTCGTCTTAACGTTCACAACCAAAATTGAGTTCACATTTGAACCTAGCCCTCTATAGGGTTGGGTTCAAAGCAAAACTTCAAATAAACGGAAACCGAGGAACCACCGCATGCACTTGTGCATAACGGTAAAAGGAAGATTTTTTTTGGTATTTTTTTCTCGTTCAAATATAATAATAAGTTTTGTTTTTTAACCTGTATGCACTTGTGCATATTACTAGAAGTTCGTATGCAGTTTTTTTTTGTTCTTAATAGTTATGTTTGACTTGTACATACGTACGTGTGCATATTGCAAATTGCCCGTATCCACAAGTGTATTTGGTGGTTCCTCGGTTTTCTTTCTTCCTCTATAAATATATAATTTTTTTTCTTTTGAAAATCCTAATTCGTACATGATAATCTAAAGTATTGTCATTTCAAGCAAAGCATGTTTCATTTCAGTTGCAAATCAATTCGACACAGTAATAATTGGACTATTAACCAGAGTCCAGGGGCACGTTTTCTATACTTGAATTATTTTTTTGAATTCGTTTAGAAAAATTCTCATAAATAAGATTGCCACAGTATTCATAATATTGGGTTACTTTTAAATAAAAAAAATGTTTGTGTTGTACGTATAAACCATGTATTCATTTTTCTGTTTTTCTATCTCTTGTTAACACACGGATAAAATAACAATAATAAGTAAGAGAGCAAAAACATCATTGACAAAAATAAATCGTCTAGGTTTCTATAGAATAACTTATAGTAATTCAATAATTATTTATCTAATCTATTTTGAAGGAAAAGTTGAATATCTACATTTTAAATCATTAAGTTTTAAACATTTTTATTTGAATAAATAGATTATTAAAGTTTTAGAAATTAATTACTTATATTATTTTAATCAACTAAAGCTAATTATAACCGATCATTTAAATTTTAAAGTAAAAATATATAAATTAGTTTACTATTTAAATTAATGAGAATGTTTGTTGGGTATTTTTTTTATATTGTTTCTTCATTTATTATATTTGCAGTTGGTTGAATTGGGTAGCTTATAGCCTTTCAAACCGGATGATAACCTAAGGGAATGTTTTGGTTTGGAGAATGATTTATGAAGAAATGAAATATGTCAATGAAATTAGAATATGGAAGAAATTGAAATATAATGTTATCAGGTTTGGCCAGTTGTTGGTTGACATGAAATAGAATGGAATATGTTAAAAATATTGAAACTTGTCTCTTTGGTTACAAAATGTAGCTTTGGAATTGGAATGAAATGATGAAAAATGACCAAAATACTCTTTTATTGTTTTTTAAAATATTAATAAAATACCATTGTCGGAGGTGGTGGCCGGTGGTGGCGGATAGGGCATTTTTGTCATTAACAGATCGGAAGATATGGAATTCAATTTCATCTCATTTGAGAAAGAATGGGCAAATCCGTAAGTGAAGGAATTCATGGAATTCAATTCCATTTCTTAGGCAACCAAACATCATGAAGGAATTTGGTTAATGGAATTGACCATTCCAATTTCACCAGATTCCAGTTATCAAACGCCCCCTAAGTGATAATCGGTAACCAATTTGAGAGCTAACCAACTAATAAACAATGGCATTGCAAGGTTATATATATTTAACTTATTTTACAGTACACAAAGTACTGTAAAATCGACATTGCATGTATGTCACAAACTAACATTATAACTTTTGAACTTAGTTGACAAACTGTATGTCCAATATCTTGTCTAAAGGATTTCATCATTATATCTAAACTACGATTTATACATGTTATCGACTAAACAAAATTGATTCGATGGTGCTATGGATGAAAAGGTTATGCTAAATGATCATTTACCGGTTTCATACTCATACACATCAATGTCGATTTTTAATTATTTTATATTTCTAATAGTATGATTTTATTTAAATAACAATATCTTCTACTTAAAAAATTTGGAAAGATTTTATAGGCCTAGGAATCTTTAACAAATCTTAGGTAGTATAACATTGTTTATTTTAAATGTTGAAAAATCTCAAGAATCCAATGCCTCCTCAATCAAATCACATCTATAACTTCCCATTTTTACACCATATGTCATACCTTATGTTACTCTCCTTACTCCTTTTAGCAATTATAATTTATATATATCACTAAAGTTTTGCCTTTTGATGTGTTATAAAACATATTACAGTTACAAGCCTTGTGATGTTTCTAGTAAGTGTGATTTTAATTATGATTCTTCAAAAATAAAATAAAAAGTATGTTGCCTTTACCTCATATTTGTTTATTTCACCTTTTGTGGTAAAATAAGTGTAACCCTTTTTTTTGCATGATTATATTTATGTTGCATTTAGTTGTGGGTTTTATTTTTGTTTCCAAAGAGATTTTTTAAAGAAAAAATGATTTTTTTTTTTGTTGTTCTCTAACCTTTATGAATAAGAAAATTGATTTTAATAATTTTTCAAAATTTTCTAAATACTTCTAACTTTCTAAAATGGAAAAGGAAAACTACACTATTTTAACCAAATGCGTTTTCTAAATTTTTATCGAAAACCAAAATCAAAAACTCAACTTTATTTTCTGAAAATGTTTTCTAAAAAATTGAAAACAACTTTTCTCAACCAAACGCAACCTTAGTTTGATTCAAAATTTCAATTTGAAACATTAAGAATGCGCTTGGACTTGGTTGTGAAAAACTGTTAGTTATTCAATAAAAAATGTTTTTAAGAGAGTTGGGTTTTCATTTTTAGTTTTCCAATATAAATTTTAGAAAACGTGTTTGGTTGAAATGGTGGAGTTTTTATTTTTCATTTTAGAAATTTAAAAAATACATGTAGAAATTTTTGAAAAACTACTAAAATCAGTTTTCTAATTTACATGGAAGTTAGAGAACAATTTTTTTTCTTTGAATATTTTTGAAAATAAAATGAACCAAACACGTTTTCAACATTTTCATTTTCATTTTCCTTAGATAAATTTTTCCACAAACAAACGCACCCTAAATTTTCTCTCAGTTCTTTTTTAAACTTTGAACGTGCTACTAATCATAAGTAATTCAAACTCATACATAATTAGTTGTTGATCAAACTGATTTGTTATATTTATATCAATATTATTAGAATCATTATTTTTCTTATTCTTGACCTCTTGTAACCATATCAATAAACACTACTGGTTGTAAATCTTAATCTCTTGCAAATGATTTTGTCCGTTAATTACTTTCCATCACTTATAAGCCCTTTAGGAATTTCATCCCACCAACACCTAACGCAAATCAACTGCTAGTAAATTAAACCATTGTTTTTATAATGTCTAATAAGCAACTCAAATCCTTTTATCTTGTAAGAAAGATGACATAAAGATATGATTTTATCGATTACAAATGCATCCAATACACAACGTTGGATAAAAATCAAATTTCAAATACACTTTCAAATGCATTTTTACAATAACAAAATAAACCAAAATATACATTGAAATGTATTATTGAGATGTACATATCACAACCTTTCTTAACATAATCATTTAAAGATGTCACTAGAAATAGGAGACAAGACTTGGTAAAAGTCCATAGTAGACATGTAAGAGAATATGTATAGGGAGGGTTCGTGCTCTTCAATGGGGTGTCAAAATACATGAAGGCTCACGAGAAAGAATCCAATGGTTTCTTATGCACAATTTAGGCATAGATACTTCTAAATAATAGGTTGGAAAAATCGGAAAACGACAATCTTTTGTGTACCTGTCATCGAAAAATATCTAAAAGGTTATCGTTTTTATGGGGTTTCTATATTGGATATTTGGACGTAAAGTTGTATGGGAATCTTTATGGTGCTATGTCAATCGCACATCTACTAGGCTAATTAATCATCGACGTAGAATCAATAATTGTTAAACTGCATCTTTTTGACCGTTGAAACTGTTTTTGAAAAATTATGAAGGTGTTAATTGACAGAAGACAATATTTCTTTTCCAACTGTGCATGTGGTTTAATTTCTTGGATCACTTTTTTTATGCTTACAAGCTAGCGTTTAAGCACAAGATTATGGTATGTATACCTTCTTTGATACGAACTATGTAGTAATATATAACTGATTATACATGCATTTTCTTTATTTTAAGACCATCTTATATATGTTTTTTCTTTGTTTTTGAGCTACATAATAATTTTCTTTTGCCGTGTATTTGATCATTTTTTTACGTTATCAAGTTTTTGATATTTTAAA
Organism: Centaurea solstitialis; assembly: GCA_030169165.1. Classification (NCBI taxonomy): domain Eukaryota; kingdom Viridiplantae; phylum Streptophyta; class Magnoliopsida; order Asterales; family Asteraceae; genus Centaurea; species Centaurea solstitialis. The sequence continues at coordinate 17,943,375 of CM058046.1, forward strand.
ATGTAAAACGAGGCATAAAAACATGTTTTATTGTCATTCCTCGTTACCGGATAATAGAAATTTTTGTTTGCTAATTGGGGGACAATATCCATGCCAAAAATGCCTACTAGATTTACCCCTTTAAAATATCAAAATTAGGTCACTTTATTAATTATATTAAATAAAGAAAACAAAAAATACGAGCAATTAAATTAATTTTCTACACAAAGTACATTAATATACATTGTTCCCGATCATTTTTAATAATGTATGGTTATAAATAGGATAACAGAATATTACAAGCTCTAGATCTAAAAGTTTTAACTTGAGAATACCTAAAGTCAATTTTTAGGTATACATCAAGCATAAATAAGTTCTTACCTAATAAAACTTCATCAATTGCTTAAAACCATAATTAAGTTTGAGTGAGTTAGTAATTTTATTTTATTTTTTTACATAAACACTAGTAAAGCAACAAATAAGTTTATAACTTATAGCGGATACTTTTAATAATTTATAAGATTTGTTTGCTTTTAATATGCCATGGTTTTATAGTGATTGGACATGAAAATGTTTAGTGTTAATAAATGGAAAATGAGGGGATGTTTGATTTTCATTGGGTATGTTAAATGGATCAATGTATTCTATAAAGTCAAAGGGGGGTTTTTTATTGTGTAGTGGTACACACTAACACAGAGGTGTTAGAAAGGTGAAAAGATATTATTGTAGTAATGTTGGAGACTCGATAGAGTTTAAAATCAGGAGAACAATGTAAATAATACATTACTGGGATATAATGTTGATTAAGCAACTAACGGTATGACAATTAATTTATAAACTTAAATTGTGTTGGTGAACTATGAATAAATGATTTTGATACAAAAGTGTATAAAAATGACATGTTAGGTTTTGTGGAAACTGTGACAAGGCGACATAAATGCCGAAGCAGAAACTTTGCATCTAACTACGTTTTTGGAAAGAAGTTCTCAAGGTAATAGTAAGACACTAGACCGAGGTAAGTTTGTGTTTGGTTTTTTTAAACGGAGACATACGCATGTGTTATTTGTTCCAACTATCTATGTGTGCATGTTCATTATAGAAGTACTTGATTTTTAGAATGAATTCACATAACATGCTCAACAATGATCTTATAAAGAGACTAAGCTTATGTCTGGCAAATTAGCTGATAAGCTATTTGGTAGTTGATAAGCTAGATATTGATTCATACGCTAGTTGTTGAACATATTATGTTTGGTAAAAACTAGCATATGAGTACGTAAAATAACTAAAAGGATCGTCTTGAATAAATAATTAGTTTCAAATTTTTTATAATATAATTAAGACAAATCTCTAATAATGTAATTAAAATAAGTTTCTAATAATATAATATTATAATTAATACAAACAACATAGTAAAAAAAATAAGTAATTTTAAATTAGTGATATATTAAGCTAGTAATTTAAAAAAATGTTATTAAAAATTAGATTAAATATATTTTATTAAACAAAATTCAAATTTATTTAAATTTATGCAATTGCCACAAAAGGTTTATATACTTGCATTTGTTTTTTTCTTTTAGATGTCATTTACCAAACTCTTATCCAGTTAAGTATTTACTAAGTCAAAATCACCTTAGCGGTATGACAATGACCAAAAATCTTACCTTGTAAGAATTAAGGCAAAGACCGAAAGCCTTACGCGGTAAGTGATGGCAAAAACTTACCATAATAATCACTTATCGGAAAATTTGTAGCATACGATACCGCTTTGATGGATTTTACTTACTTGGTAAGTACGTAATGTGATGAATGTTTCCGATAAGTACTTACTTAGGTAAGCGTTTTAGTAAACGGTCTTTTAACTTTTCTAAGAAATACATCCAACTCAAAACCCAAAAAATATTTCAATCCAAGAAATGAGCTTATGATCAAAGGGGTGTAATTTTTTTCCGCAATAAAAAAGATACGTTTTAAATTATGTGCAACTTTGTCAAAGATTTATTGTAGGAGCAACGAAAATAGCAACGAATTTAAATCTTTGATTTCAAAATTACACGGTATTTAACATACCACGACACGAGGAAAGAACGTAGTTGGTCTACATTAAAATCTTAAATTAATAAAATATCCATCCCTAATTCAAAATTATAACCAGTTTTTATATTATGCATCCTATAATAAATCTTTTTTTTTTAATTGTTAAAGCATCTCCAACACAGTTTTTCTAAATAGAGTCAATGAGTATTTTGTTCATTATATTACTCTAACAATTTTTTTTATACTGTTAAATTTTTTAAAACTTAATGAAAGATAAGAAATTTATAATTTTATTTAGAGAGATTGTTTGTTGATTCTTGATTTTAAATATATTACGGAGAACTTGTTGGAAATGTGATTAGTACTTTTATGGGGTCTAGTAATTTAATACGCCATA